>PVLC010022647.1:12384-26605 GCA_004027655.1 Graphiurus murinus
ACTGGGGATTGAACTCAGGGGCATTCTACCTCCGAGCTATACCCCCAGTCCTATTTTTTTATTCTTTATTTTGAAACCTAGTCTCACTAAGTTGCGGAGTGCCTCACTAGGTAGCTGAGGCTGGCCGCGAACCCGGATCCTCCGGTCTCAGCCTCCCGAATGCTGGGATTACAAGCGTGCGCCACCACGCCCGGCTCAAACAAGGAATTTTATACAATTGTTTTTGATGGATTTGTTTTATGAACAAAAGGCAAAATGTGGACTGCATAAAAGCTTTGTCTGCTGGTTGGAGAAGGAGACTTGGAGCAGAGGGCTGCGTAGATTAACATCCCCGAGGTATGGCATGGAGTGGAACTTGGAGGAGGAGCTTCTCCCAGAGTGTCTTGAGTTGGATGCATCCCCTGGCTGGTGGCGCCTGGTCCCTGCAGGTATTTGCAAGTCTCTCTCACCCATTCTATTTATGTGGTGACTCTCCATGGCAGTCATCAGGCTTGGGCTTGCAGCAAGGGGCAGCTGGGTTATCAGCCTCCAGGCTGTGCTGGGGCTGGAGACTTACCAGCTGCTGTCTCCAGTCCTTGCCAAAGGGGCAGATGCACCTTCCCCTGGGGTGACAGAAGTCACCTGCTGCAGGGTTGCCACTAGGATTCCTCTGGCTATTTCCTGGCATTGACATCTCTGGGAAAAAGCTGAACTTTGGGCAACTGTGCTGTGATGTAGGTCACATATAGATTGATCAATCTGTCTATTGACAGATATAAATGTATAAGTATATAAGCCAGATGGATATTGAAGCCAGCCAGAGGCCACGGTAAAGCATCTCTGCGCTGTGAGATGGCCCTCATTTCCTCGTGCTAGGTAGAAGGGGCTGGTTTGAAAGTTCACAGACTTTGCTTTTCCATGCCAGTGTCTTAGATACCTCTGGGCTTGTCTGGCTCCTGCACAACCTCCGTGCAGGTGGCCTCTTCCTCACTCACAGCCTCAGTTGCCCTCCTCCTGGGGATAAGCGGCAGGACTGGGGATGACACCTGGTCTCTCTGTCTCATCAGTCCTGTCTCAGTGAATCCCACGTTGAAAGGGAGAAACACTGAGCATTGGGGACACTTAGGACCCCTCAGCATGTGTGTGGAAATAGAAAACTCGAGTCCACACAGGGAGAGATGGAAGGAGGGAGGTCAGATGAGAGAAAGAAAGAGTGGGGAGAGGGAAGCTTACCCCTTTCTCCCCCTGAGGCTGCCAGGAGGATAGATCCTGGGTTCCAAGTGCTGCTCAGTACCTGGTTCACTGAGAAGCCTGTGAGTTCCTGCCCCTGCCCTTGGGTTCAGTGTCACCGGTGGTTTTTTTTAGGATAACTCCTGTCATGCTGAGTCAGCAAGGTTTGCGGTGGTGACAGAGGCTCCTTCTGTGGGGAGGGATGTGGTGTAAGGTGTGTGGCTCCTCCCAGACCGTCGCCAGTGTGCTCCACACCTGAAGTCAGGTATCCTCCGAACTGCATGGATGCAAAGCTAACCACAGGTAGCCTGCTTCTGCAACCTGGCTTCTGAACGCTCCAGTTTCCGCTGTGCGAAGCATCATGGCCTGAGATCCAGCACACAAGAGAAGTTGTCCCCTCCTCCCTCTTGGCTCTGCCTGAGGCCTGGTCATAGGGATGGGGTTTAAGTTCCACCTTCACTGTTTTATTATCCTTAAGGAGGCAAGTCAAATAAACTGCAATATTTAGTGTGTTGGATCAGGTTGACCTGATTGGCCTTAAATCATGGTATAGTGGAAAAATAAATGCATTTATTTTTCTGGATCATATTGCATTTCATAAAAGATGGAACAGAGCAAAATGTTATGTAGCAAAAGGTTAAATGAAAAAAATAAAATAAGTAAGGAGATGGCTATTCAGGCTCCATAGCACCAATTTCATGCAGTTTTCTTAAAGATCCTTTAGAAAATCCATGTAATTGACATTCTTCTGAGCTTCGAATAAATGGATTTATTCAGTACTTATGGCTTGTTTATTTCTACATGGATTTGAAGCCGATTTAAAGAACTAAGTTGCCTCATTAATGTTTGTGAACTTCCTGCTGATTTTTTTTCCACACACATTCTATATTTTTCTGCTAAATGGAAGAAGCATTCATGTGTTTAATTAAAATGATGAAAAGTTGTACTTAGATGTACTTATTCATAATTATTTTCTTCATAATTATTTTCTTTGGGCTGCCTGAAAACAAACTTCCTCAAAAGATGGCTAAGGTGACTTTCAGAGATATTAAAATATATATGGCTCTCATCAACCTAGCGAGACCGGGTTTCAAAATAAAAATAAAATAGGACTAGGGGTGTAGCTTAGAGGTAGAATGCCCTGGGGTTTAACCCCCAGTACCACACACACACACACACCACACACACACAACCACACACACACACACACACACACCACACACACACACACACACACACACACACACACACACACACACACACAGAGCTATCTGGAGTAGGCAGTCCTAGATTATACTTCTCTTTCCTACAGCCAAGTACTGCTGCTGAGTGTGGAGACACGACTTAGCACCTAGGCCCAGCCTTCTCAGATCTTGAAAAGCTGATCATGGAGTTCCTTTCTTGGGTAATAGAGTCATTAGTTCTTCCCTTTGCTTATGTTCCCTGAATGCTCTTCTGTTATTTCTTTGAAGCTCTGAAAAGAAGGGTGTTTTGTAAGTAAAGAGTACAGCTGCTATTATAGCTTTCTCCAGCCCCCACCTCAGTCCTCAGAGGCAGAGAGATCCCAACCTCTCCACACCTTCGCATGGCTCCAATTTTTGCTTCTCTTTGGTGTCACAAAGGATGCTTAAACTTTGAAAAGACACTTCTTTTTGTTTTTATTTTTTGTCACTTGTTTGTTTCTTGATTCCTTACTTCTCAGCTTATTTCTTTAATCTTTTCAAATACAAATTCTAGGCTAGATAGTATAAAGGTTTATTTGAAGATTAACCCAATTATAGGTTATATTATTATTTATGCTATGGGCATCTTTGGGTCAATGTCTTCTGAATTCCTGAGTTGATAAGATGAATATGTACAAGGTAGGTCATTTTTGTCATCATGTATTTTATTTTTTTGCAGGAAAGTCTATTTCTTTTCTAACTGTCTTTAGGGCTCTTGGCATGTTCTGGGATGCAACATGACAGATGGAAGGAAGTCTCTGGAATCAGTGGGCTGGCTCCTTTCTCCTTTGCTTCTCAGTATTTTCACCACACGTGACTATACGGTGCTGAAAATGGGAAATGTAGTCTTTGAAGAAATTGGTGTTGACTGTTACCACCTTCTTGTTGGGCACAAATTAGACCGATGAGTTTCTTACCTGCTGCTGAAAATATGAAAATAACATGTTTTCATTTTTTTTAAATTTTCAGTCTCAGCTGAGTTTCTGAAAATTTTAAATTATCATTATGATCTGTTTTTCTGCTAGTATTAAAAATACTGCCAACTTTCTCACTATGGTGAGAAAATGAAACCATTTTAATTAAAGGATTTAATGGAAAAAAGGTTTTGTTTTTTTTTTAACTGTCTTTGGTTGGAGCAACTGGTTTATCTGAAGTATATATACCTAAACAATAGCTTCAAATGACAGTGCAGTGTCAAAGACAAAGAACTGATTGAATATTCTAATAGATGGTAAATTTTTCTTTCATGTGAAAATGCTAAAAAAAAAGCAACTGTGAAACTACATTTTTTTTCTTCTCTAAGCAAAACAGGTGAACCTATGCCTTTAAAATGACCCACATAGGGTCTAGAGAGAAGAAGAGTCACACAGAGAGATCACCATCAGGTTGCAGTGAGTTAAGAATTTACTGAGTATTACAAAGTTTTAGAGGCTAATTTTGTTCAGTCATTATTTTTTATCCTTTTGGAAAGGATGGTTTATTTGAAAGGCGCTCAGTCCTGTTAACACAAGATAATGTTGAACCTCAAAACCTTGGGAGATAAGGGAACATTCTGATTTCAGAACATAATTTTTGGTGAAAAAAAATTGCAGGCTAATATAATACATTATATTAAAAATTAGAATCCTATGAAGAAGTCACAAAGTTAGACAGTCTGTGAAGTCTAAAGTAAAAGTGGTGTATAAGCTCAAATGAATTCAAGTAGCTATCTCAGGTCCTGGGGAGCTGGGATGGTAACTCTTCGGGTAGGTTTTTGTCATGATCATGTGCTATAAGATTTAAAATAAAAAAAAGAAAGCAAGATTTATTTTGTTAGCCTGAGGAAATTTGTTCTTATATGCTTTCTCCATAATTACTTATTGTTATCAGATATTCATTTCACTTTTTATTCTCTATCACTGTGTAATCAATCATTTTGCATCAAAATGTATAAAATAATGAGACCATACTAAATCAGTTTGTATTTACCGAAGCACTAACATGCTTAGGGCCCTGTAAATTGGTTTGCAAGTATTTTTGCTTGTCTTAACTATGGTATGGTTGGATAGTAACCGAGCCACAGAAAGCTGAGATAATTGCAATCCGCTAGGTCCAGGAGAGTGGCCACGGCTTCCCTGAGTCCAAAGCCCATAACATTCCCATTCTACCATGTTACCTCACCGTCCAATATGTCTAACGGACTTTGTCTCTGATGTTAATATAATAGAGAAAGCTGACTATGCTTGAAGAAGAAATATTCCAAAATAGTACGACGATAAGATGAGCATCAGATCCAAGAATGACTTTTCTAATGAAATAAGCAGAAGCGATCCGGGAAAAACACGTACCACAGACCTGGATTTTAACACATGTTAACATTTTGTCAATTGAGATTTCACAACTTTGAAAGCAAAAACTTAAGGAGTTGAAGTTCTCTTTGGATCCTTTCCTCCCCTTTCTTAGTCTTCCTTCCCTCATTGAAGGCAGCTGCTGTCTTGAGGTCCCCTCGCCATCCATGTTTGTAGTATTTTCCTGCTGTTCTCTATTTATTGAGTGGAACCCCACAATGGCACGGAAGTGCTTGGATCCGTTCTGTAAGCCAGAGCGAGTCCTGTGCTCAAGACCAAGAGTCCTGGAGCTGGGCAGTGAGTCCCACACAAGCACATGTGGTGGGAATCGGGGCCCCACTGAGCCAGGCCTCTGTTGGCTTCCTGTGGCTTCGGTCAAGGTGCAGTCAGGATGCTCACCTCCAGATGCAAGAGGGGGCCTGACTGCACCTTGTGTGTCACTTCTTCCCTTCTTCCTGGTTTTAAATCTTATTGTACTAAAAATAATCTCTTTCCAGCCACCTAGGGCATTGGCCGATTAATTTTCTTTGTGGTTGCAGGTCTGAGAACCTGTCACCTGCTAGCTGCTGGCTGGAGGCCGCCTTTGGCAAGAGAGTCTTACGGGATGTCACACAGTCAGAAGCCATGTCCCCTTACCTTTGCCTATCCATTCATTAGAAACAAGGCCCAGATCCCACATGTTGAAGTAGAGGAGAACATCAAGAGGGTGGATCCTGGGGTGAATTGGCACCTGTGCACTCCAGACTCAATACTCTTTTTACTTAAGATGCATTGTATTTAATAGCACTATTCACAAGCCCACTTATATTGGTGAGCAGTTGCCTGGGGTAGCCTTTTCCAAGTCATTGTCCCCCCCTCGCCCCCAGGTGGGTGTCTCTTGTTTTATCTTTATCTTATTTTATTTTGTCCCTTTGTGAATTTTATTCTTCCTATTTTATTTCTCCTTTCCTGTGTACTATTACATCATCAAACCCCTCCCCTAGAGTTGTGGGAGCCCAGCTGGGCCTTTTCCCCCCGGCAGTTGCTATCTGCATATATGAGCAATTATACCGACTCTTCTGCTATGGCTACATTGGCGTCTCGAAAGTCTGGAGATTGCCCCTAGGATGCATGGATGAAAGACCCTCCTAATTCTTGTAAAGTAAAGATATGACCCTAAAGGAGTATGGTTTTATGACTCTAGAAAGTTTGCTTTACCAGGCCATATTAAGAATGTGGGCTATACGTGTAAAATGAAGAAGTGGTGCTATTTGTGATCTGACAATGATTGATATGTCATAAATGTCTATGTATTCCTGTTGTACTTCAACAAATGTATATAAAAATAAAACAATAAAAAAAATATATATATTAGGGAAAAAAAACTCTCCCCTACTGATTTTGAGGTTATCCCATTTTTATATTCTTGAGTTGCTCAATTCTTTAACATGCAAGCTTGTCTAAATAAAGTTTAAAACCCACCTATATATATTCTTCTCTAAAATAATTCAAGGATGTTAGAAATCTTTCACTCTAATTTTCTCTCATCTTCTGGACCCAGCATACACTGTGGTTGTTTTTCTTTTTATGCTGTTTTTAATTCTCCATGACTGGAATTGTTATCGTTACTGATAATTTGAGAGAATGCTCATTTATGCTTAGTAAGTCTGACAGTGTCTCAGATCACTGCAACTTCTTGTGTGTCACTTCTTCCTGCCTTTAATTCTTATTGTACTAAAAATAATCTCTTTCTTGTTTTCTTTTGGAAGACAGTCTTTATGTTTTTATGAGTGCATTGTAATCGCACACAATATTGAGATCTATACTCATATATTCACGTTTGCACACAACATTATTTGTTCTCCTTTATTCTCTGTAAAGATTGAGTGGTAAATGCTTTCAAATTTTGTTTGAAAATGTTTCTGTCATTGTTCTTAGTTGATAGTTTAGAATTGATAGTTGATAGTTTTAGAATTCTAGGTTGATAATTGTTTTCTGTTAACACTTTAAAAGTGATTCATTGTAATTTGAGGTTGATTCTACTGAACGCTGGTTGATTTAGTCCAATTGTTGTTCTTTTGTTAGTAACATGACTTTCATAGGCAATATAGTTTTCCCTGAGGTTATTTTAAATTTTCTTATTATATTAATGCTTTGTCCTTCCACTGCAGGTATAGATTGGTCATTATATATTTTGGTTTTGTTTTAAGATAAAATTTACAATCAGAAGATTAATACATGTTTTCAATTCTAGAAAATTCATGACATGCATACACAAAACTATAGAGCCAACACTCTATACACACATAGACACACACAAATATACAAACATATGCAGATATATGTATATAACTTTATGTGCATATATGTATTTGTATGTATATAATATATGACATATGTAAATATATTTGATGTTCTAGAGAACAGTTGGAAGGAAAAAAATTGACAAGGATTTGAAAAATGGTTTTTATTCCAACTCTCTATTTGCTGTATTCTGTGGGGTTACTTAAATTTATTATCCAGATCCGAATTCTTTCTGCAGTTGAGTCTAATCCATTGTTTACCCTACCCACTAAATTAAAACATTTGTATTGATTACATTTTTGCTACGTAAATGTCTGCTGTCAACACCCAAACCTTCCTCCAATTTCCAGGTTCAAATCTTTGTCAAGGTTCATTTCTAGCCTGAGTTTCCTATTCTTTTCTTGATCCTGAGTTTTTTTCCTTCCTTCCTTTGGAGCTTGGCTACATAATGATTTTTTTCTTTTAAAACATTTCCAATATTTCTATATGTCTGTGGTAAGTCTGCAGCTCTATCTGCATCAGCTCTTCCTGTAATATTGCTTAAAGCAATGAGTTATTAGACACATAGGTTTCCTAGGGCCCCATAACATAGTACCACAAACTGGGTGTCTTAGCAGGAGAAGTGTATCCCCCATCAGTTCTGGGGTCTGCGCTGGGCTGTGCTCTCTCTGAAGTCTCCAGAAGAGAAATAGGCCCTTGCTTCTCCTAGCTTCTGGGGTTTTCAGCCCTTCTGGCTGTTTTGTGGCTTGTGTATGGGCTGCTCCAATCTCTTCTGCCTCCATCGTTTCAGGGGTTCTTCCCTGTGTGTCTCTGCGTGCAACTTCCTTATTCTCATTGGATTAGGACCCACTGTGACCCAGTGTGACCTCACTCTAGCCCGATTACATCTGCAAAGACCCCATTTCCAAATATAGTCATAGTCACAGGCCTTGGGTGGCGGATGGAGCTTCAGCTTATTTTCTGGGAGACACAGTTTAATCTCTAACGGTAGGTGTACTCTTTTCTACTTTTTGGAGAACCAGAAAACTTATTTTGAACATGCATCACATTCATCTGTCAGAGTTATCCTTAATGTAGAATCAACCAGTATTGGAGGACATCGTGAGGGTCGAGATGGGTGTCTTCCAGGTTGTGGAAACAAGACTCAGGGGAGAAGAAAAGACCATATGGAATTTGATTTAAAAGAGTTAATGAAAGCAATGAATAAGTCAATAAGTGAAATTGTTACCTCTAAATGTCTGATAAAATTAAGCTAACATTAGTACATTAAATTGTATTTGATTTTAGTAATTATACCTTCATCTGCCAGCTTAGATATCTGTTATATTTTTATTTCAAAATCTGGATAGCAAGAACATGCTTATTTCATGATTACCATTTTTCTTTGCTCTTAATTCCCTTTATTTATTTTTTTTACCTCTAATCACAGACTCTTAATAAAATAAGTTGTTTAGCAGCTGAAAGTCGTGCCCATGCAATGTTTCTTTTTATAAAATGTGACCGACCTGATAACTCAGAATTTATTTTGCTGCTCCTAAATGGGAAGAAGACACTGATACACGAAGTTATGATTTCACTGGAATTAACCTATTTTGGACTCCAGAATGGTCACAGGAGCGGAACAAAGACAGCTTGTGTGCCTTTCTGAGGAAAAGAGACCAGGGTGGAAGGCTCTGGGGATGGTTGTGGAGGATTAGCCAGAATAAAGCAAGCAGAGTGAGACAGTGTGGACGCTGGGATGGGGGTGTCCAGATGAGAGCTGGCTTCCTTCACGTGTAGTTATAGAGAAGAAGGATGGAGTGAGGAGGAGGAAGGGGGAGAAAGGCAGGGGGTCCACTTCAGGCTTTTGAGAAGCCACCCTCGCCTCTCCAAATAAGCAGAGTGCAGCTCCCACCATGGCGTCCTAAGACAATTGTATGTGTGTAGCCATGGCCACCAAACCTTCCGGCAGACAGCGAGCTTCCATCAGTCCTGTGGCAGTTCTGTTTCCTATTTTACTCTGCGCAGTTTTGAACAACTTTATGTTGCCTTAACTATGCCGTGGTTGTTGTCTAAATTCACTTACAAACAGTCTGTCTCCGTGTGGGAAAACAGGAGCTCTGCTTGGAATTGACAGTAACAAAGAATAAAGAAGTAGTATTAATCTGAGTTGAAATCTTATATTTGAAAAATTTGATGTAAATGAGATAAGTATTCTTGGTGACTGTTTTCAATATGCCTCTAAAACCAGTTTCATCCATTTATGGGCTTGCTATCAGCATACTTTATCTGCTCCTTGCTAGCTAATTTGACATCTTTGAATAAGAAACAGGTGTCTGGGGAAATTAAAAAACCACTATTAAAATTTCCCAGTTGCTAATTTGGAATTCTGCAAATATGATTTCCCTTCTTGAGGGCCCGGCAGGCACTGAGGGAGGTGCTGTCTAAACATTTTCTGTTATTCTGCATCAAAGTTTTATAAGGTAAAAATCTTGGCTCCAATTTAATGAGCACACTTACATTCACAGAGGGTAAATAATTTACCTAAGTTTCTCCAGCTTGTGCTTGGGAAGAGAGAGTTTAAATTGAAGCACACAAGATACGTGCTTGGAAGGATGGCACTGGAGTTTCATTACTGTGTTTGAAAGAGCTGGAAGGAATTGCGGAGTAAAAGCACCTTATTTCTTCTTTTAGCTATAATATTTAGAATGCCTCTTTCAGTGCTCTTGCTAGAAGACACACCTTAGACAAATTAAATTGGGCGGATTTTATTTGAGCTGCGAATGATTCATGACTTGGCCAGCACCTGATTCAGGTAAGACATGGTGGTCATCAGTCAGCAGGTCTCAAAGGGCTTCTTTGACCTGAAAACACACGGGGTTTTATTATCAGAGACACAGGCCTTCCAGTAACCGCGTCATGAAGGGCCCAGTTATGTTCCTCAGAGCGAGTGATAGGTCATCACTTGACAGTACCTTTGACCAAGGCAATCCAATTGACTCCATGAGCTTTGCCTCAACTCATTGTGTTTGCAATACCTCATCCAATTGTTCTACAAATTCCTCAGTGCAACATGTCCCCTTCTTGCTAGAGACTTCTCCAGGCATGCCTCTAAGGAAAACACATTTTCTAATAACCTTTTAGTTACTGCTACAGTATGAATCTCTGCATGAGGAGATGGGGGGGGGGGGCTTCTTATGCAACTAGAAAATACTCATTGAATATGGAAGTCAAAATGAAATCCATTCACTAGTGTTCCAATGACCCAGTAGGGCTGGGGATATATCCCCTGAAGTTTTTGTTGCTTTACCAGAAGAATGGGTTTGACAAACCAAATATTGGCGATAGACCACACCACTTGAGCAGCACCAGAACACTGACCTCACCAATTATTGTCGTAAGTTGTACAGGTTTATCTGCTCTAGACAAGCCATGGAGTGAAAGTCTTTTAGCAATGTAAGCTTTTAAGGACTTAGGAAGGACCAGGCAGTCAAAGGCTCTCCCTCTTAAACATCAGTTTTGGTTCTCCAATTCAGATGCGTAGCATGGTTTGGTAGAAGGTTACCATAGGCGATTTGACTTGGATCAATCTTATGGAGTTCTTTAAATTGCATTTCTTTCAGGACCGATTGATTTAGCGTGGAAATCTGTCAAAGGCTTTCCTTGGTTTTCAATTGATTTTTATTCTGTTTGATGTTGGGCTAGCTGTCTTACAAATCGATCAGTTCCTGCCATTAGAGTCTGAGAATTCTTAGTCTGTGGGGTGATCTTAAATTATCAGAAACCAATATTTGTCAGGATCCTTTCCATGAAACTCTTGGACATGAAACATATGTAGGTTTATAGTTGCTTGCAATAGCACTCAGAAAAGTACCTGGGTAAAATAATTAACACTTTGTGGATGACAAGCCCTAAAACGAACCTGGTTAAAGATCTACTGATGCTAGGTGTGATGGCGCACACCTGCAATCCCAGGACTTGGGTGGCTGAGACCGGAGGATTGCAGGTTTGAGGATGGTCTCAGCAAATAATGAGATTCTCATCAACCTAGAGAGACCCTATTTCAAAATTAAAAAAATAAAACAGGCCTGGAGGTGTATCTCAGACATAAAATGCCCCTGGGTTTAATCTCTAGTACCACCAAAAAAAAAAAAAAAAATTGACAAGGAGATTCGGTTAGTTCTATGTCATATAACATTTCATAATATTAACTAGGGTTGTAGCTGACAGAATAACAATAGGGTTATTAGATTTCTATGAATTTCATATAAATTCTGCAAGAAATTCATGACACACATACAAATACACCTCAAAGAAGGCTTAGCATTACTTATTTGATGATACTTCTCAAATAATTTAACCTATCACATATACCCAATTAGTTTAATAATTCTCTCTTTATACAGACAGATGCCCTTTGGAAATGTTCTAAGAGCTCATCTGGAAAATTCCAAAGTTAATTCATGGTCAAAAAAAAAGGCTTAATTTAGAATTTCACTGGGGAAAATATATTTAAAAAATCAAGGACTTAATACTGTTTGTGTGTGTGTGTGTGGTACTTGAGATTGAACCCAGGAGCATTCTAATTCTAAGTTATACCCTCCAGCCCAATTTTATTTCTTATTTGGAAACAGAGTCTCACTAATTTGCCAAGGCTGGCTTCAAATCTGTGATCCTCCTATCTCAACCTCCCAAGTACTGGGATTACAGGCATGCACCACCACGCCCAGCTGGTTTAAACGTTTTAATCAATAGGATCACAGGCTACTGTGTTCAGTTTGTTTTATATATTTCTCCTTATTCTGAAACAAGTAGTCATTCTACTTTAAGCACAAAAATTAATCTCTTTCCCCTTAACAAAGCAGAACCAACAGGCTTCTTAGAGCTTTTCTTTCCTTTTTTTTTTTTTTTTAATACCAAAAGCACATCTTACATTTCTTGTGTGCTTGTGCATGTGTGTGTGTGTGTGTGTGTGTGTGTGTGTGTATATATATATATACATATATACATATAAATATATACCTCTCTCTCTACATATATAAATGTACATATGTAGATAAATGTAAGCAAATATAATAAGTGCTCAGAAGATGTTGTGTATATATAAAATACATATATAAATAAAATGCATGTGTGTTATCTCTAGATACTTTGGTTACGTGTACTGAATATAATTTCTGTGTGTGGTACTGGGGATTGAACCCAAAACCTTGTACATGCTAGGCAGGTGTTCTACCATTGAGCTACATCTCCAGCCCCTGTCATTAGAATCCTCATATGTTATTTACTTTGATTTCCAGTGAACCCTAGGGAGCTTTCAGAAGTTCTCTCAAGTTTGGAGAAGGCTTCTTTCCCTGCTGTTTGACTTTGCCTGCAAAGTTGTGTTGTGGATTACTGAATGTGCCAATTCATGTAAGGTTTCACTCACTGTAGGGTCTGTTTAAGACACAGTAGAAGTTTAGAGACCTTCTGGTCCTACAGTGGTGTGTTACAGATGAATATACAGACACCTAGGGGCTCCTGAACCTGCCTGAGTGGTGCAGGGAATCTGAGTTACAGACAGACCTTCCCCTCTCCTGTCTCAGAGTTCTGACTTCTACCCTGTGTTACTGTGTTATTTATGGCTTTGTTTGCAAATTTTATAAAGACCAGCAAACAAAATGGCAGGTAGTTAAATGCTAGTTTCTGAAACGCAAGAGCACACCTCCTTTATTTAGGAAGGATGATATAATATTTTGAACCAGAAGAAACATATTATTTTTACACATAAATTTATATTTCATGTGTCAGACAAATTAAGAATCAGTGCGTTAAAAATGATCGAATTGACTCCTTCTTTAGCCCTGGCTCCTTTGGGTTGTACAAAACTGGTCCTGATATAATGTTATAACTTTAAAAACAACAGTTCACCTGTTATAACTCTAAAAAGTGGTGTTTCTGTCATTTCCTTCTCTCTGTCTTCCTGTGTCTCAGCCTAGTTTGAGATGCAGAACCTGTCCTCTGCAGCTGCTTCTCCCAGATTTCTCCCTCTGTGTTCCTCTTGCTACAGCTTTTATGTCGGCTTTCATCTCTGTGCTCTTGTCTCGGAGGCAGAACTAAGTGGCTCCTTTGGTAATTGATTTGTTCAGCTCGTATTTCATTATGATGCTGTGATTCTGGTTTTTTTGAGATTCACATTTCTCAAACACATTACCTTTTCTCTCTCTCTCTCTTCTTTCTTTCTTTCTTTCTTTCTTTCTTTCTTTCTTTCTTTCTTTCTTTCTTTCTTTCTCTGTCTGTGTCTCTCTCTCTTTCTCTCTCTCTCTCCTTCCTTCCTTCCTTCCTCCCTGCCTGCCTTCCTTCCTTCCTTCCTTCCTTCCTTCCTTCCTTCCTTCCTTCCTTCCTTCCCTCCCTCCCTCCCTCCTTCCTTCCTTCCCTCCTTCCTTCCCTCCTTCCTTTTTTCCTTTCTCTTCTGTCTCCTTTTGACAGAGGAATGTGGAACTGGGTAAAGGAAAGAGAAGGAGAAAGGAGGTGTATCTGTCTGTTCTGCTAACCAGAAGTCACATATTTATGGACACATGGTGTGTGCAAGCAAGGTGACATCTTTGTCCTCCCCAAGGTGGGCAGGGAGCCATCAGAGGGAACACAGGTTAGTCACTGCTTTAAAGGCAGACAAGGCAGAGAGCAGGGCCTTGGAGTCAGGGAAGTTCCTCAGGGAGGCTTGCTCCAGGAGAAAGAGCTGCAGAGTAAGAGGAGGGCTGGAGTTCAGGGCAGATGGCGGACACTGAGTGTGGGATGAGGGCAGGCACAGGAGGGTCTTGTCTGCTAGTTTCTGGTGGGGAGACAGGGCGGGCTCACACTGGGCATGACAGGTCACCCGCTATAGTGTCGAGAAGGGATTTCAGGTGTAGGATGAAAGGAGATGGGAGGCTGTTTAAAATGACCTAGAAATAAGGCTGGCTTGAGCCAGAAAGGTGGTGGTGGTGATGGTGGTGATGTGGTGGTGGTGATAGTGGTGATGTGGTGGTGGTGATGGTGGTGGTGGTGCTGATGGTGGTGTTGGTGGTGGTGGTGATGGTGATGGCGGTAATGGTGGTGATGGTGATGGTGGTGGTGGTGGTGGTGTTGGTGGTGGTGTTGTTGTTGGTGATGGTGGTGGTGATGGTGGTGGTGGTGCTGATGGTGGTGGTGGTGTTGGTGGTGTTGGTGGTGGTGGTGGTG
>PVLC010022648.1:0-26501 GCA_004027655.1 Graphiurus murinus
TACTTGAAGAGGGCATAGGACCAACACTTGAACATATAGGCACAGGTCAAAACTTTCTCAACAGGACCCCCAAAGCACAGGCAGCTCAAAGGAGGATCAGTGCATGGGATTACATGAAACTGAAAAGCTTCTGCAAAGCAAAGGAAACTATCAAGAACCTCAACAGAGAACCTACAGAGTGGGAGAAAATTTTTGCCAGAGACCAGATATTTTAAAAAACATGTCATTCAAGGATCAGTCTAAAAGAGTACTTCCCCATCTAATCATGTCAGATATTCTATTATTATTATTGTTATTATTATTATTATTATTATTAGTAGTAGTAGTAGTAGTAGTAGTAGCAGTAGTAGTACATCTTTCAACAATTCTTTCTGCATTGGCCCCCAACATATCTATTTGTAGAGCACCTACAATATATCATGTATTTTGTCCAGTGTTAAATAGAAAACAAAATATTGTGTAATAGGAGTAATTATGCCATGCCTACTCATCTATGAATAGTTTTATATTATTATACTAATGAAAGTATTATATAATGATCAAAAAATTGTAACATAGGTGGGCACAGTGGCATTCACCTATGATCTCAGATACTTGGGAGGCTGAGTCAGGAGGATCCAAACTTCCAAGGTACTCTGAGAAACTTAATGAGATCCTGACTCAAAGTAAAAAATAAGAAGGGCTAGCCATGTAGCTCAGGAAGTAGAGTGTTTGTCCATCATGCATGAGGTCCTGGATATCATCCCCACTACCAATAAAAAAATAGTGTAACTGTACCGAGAAGATGGGGGCTGTAGAGTGTGCATGTATGCAATGAGGGTCATAGAGAAGACAAAGGTAAAGCCTTACGTTTTATGAGTAATAGATTAAGGAATGTCTCAACACAAGAAATTCAGACACAGTGATTGAATTACAGATGGAAATATAATTTTTTTCTAAAATAATTCTAAGTAATTAACTGAGAAATAATTAATATCTTTCATTTCCTTCCTTCCTTCCTTCCTTCCTTCCTTCCTTCCTTCCTTCCTTCCTTCCTTCCTTCCCTCCCTTCCTCCCTCCCTCCCTCCTTCCTTCCTTGTACTAGGGATTGAACCCAGGGATATTTTATCTCCAAGCTACATCCCAGCCCTATTTTATATTTTTTTTGGAAACAAAGTCAAGCTAAGTTGCTGAGAACCTTACTAAGTTGCTGAGGCTGGCCTCAAACCTATGATCCTCTTGTCTCAGCCTCACAAGTACCTGGATTACAGGTGTGCACCACCACACTTGCCTTCTTTATTGAACTAGCTGACTCTTTAAACTCAAACTTGTTTAATCATTTTACCTCCCTGCTTGCTGGCCAAAAGTTGAAAGTTTAGAATACTACCAAGTGTTGTGGAATAGGTAGGTTAATGCTGGTAGGAGTACACTTTCACATTAACACTTTAGAAAACAATTTGGCATTACATGGCCAAGATAGTTATGTGTAAATTTTGTCAGTCAGTATATTCTTTCATGTGTACCCTAGAGAAAATTCTGCACATCTGCACCAAGGAACATGCAGAAGAATGGAAAAAGCAGTATTGTCTGCAAATGTCTAAGGACTGGATACAAACCCAAGGTTCTCCAGTAGGAGGGCAATTACATGCACTAGGATATATCCATATAGCACACATGTGTGTGTTAGAATCACATGCATCAATTCGGTTGAATATCAAACATATCCATGAGCAAGACATAGGGGGGTATAATTTCACTTACCAAATATCCCAGACTCCACAATTGTTTAGAGATGAATCATATATAGTAAAAGGAATGATCTATATGAGTTTTCAAAAGGAGGTGATTTATAGTGACAGAGATAGAAACTGCAAGAGGAGGGAATCACATAGCAAGATTTTATTTCTTAAGATGTATGGTGAGTTTTCTTATACTTAGAGCTGAAAATAGAATAGGTTGCTGAGAGCCTTACTAAATTGATGAGGCTGTCTTCAAACCTGCAATCCTCCTTTCTTAGTCTTCCAACTACTAGGGTTACAAGTGTGAGCCACCACATCCAGATTCATTTTCATTTTGAAACAGGGTCTTGCTAAATTACTGAGGGCTTTGCTAAGTAAATATTTTGCTTTTCTTAACCTTGACTTCACAGTCTGAGTCAAAGGTCTGCGACTTCCCTTGCCTACTCGGTATAATTATTTCTTTATATATTGAGAATTTTTCCCCATTCCAGAAATATCCTCATACAAAATTCTCAAAATATGATTTGCAAATGTGATTATGGAAATGTGACAAGGTTGTTTCACTTTTCTCTTTCTCTAAGAACAAAAGTTCAAATACCAGTTAAATTTTAGTACATGACAAAAATGCATTATCTTGCTCCTTCCTATTACTGTTGTTTCTGATGCTGTACTGCCTCGCTAGACCCTATGCACTTTGCACTTTTCATAGATGCTTAAATCAGTGTTATGTATTTCAGATTATAAACTTCAGACTGCAGAGTGAGTATTTACCTTGTCTAATAGACTTCCTTGGTACAACATCATGCCAAAGCATAATGAAATCCATTTGTCAATGACATGCCTACATTATCAACCCCCCACTAGAATATTGCCATGAGTAACCACTTATTCTCTACACCCTTTCTCATTATTGACTCAAAAAGGAGTGGATAATGTTTAATTATTTTGAGCACTGAGGCCTGTGAGGATAGTGTAAGAGCAGCAGGCACCTCCATTCCTCTTGCTAATGATGTCAACAATTATAAGATGAACATTACTGCAAGGTACAGGGTTCAGGTTTTAAATCCAGGCCACATAATGATGTAGTAATTTTGTACTTCAAAGATGAATTAAACTGGGTAATAGAAGACCACATTTTGTGAAGAAGGGATTTTTTTTCTGTTTTAATTGGAACACCCACTCATTTTCTTTTCCTTTCTGCAAATGCTGGAATATGATTCACTGCTTGCAGAAGGACTCCAGATTGGTAGTAGGTATATGTGGTCCACTTTCAAGTGATGCACAATATAGAAATCAGTTGATTTCAATCAGTAAGTAGATGAACAGATAATTGCTGAAACTCTGAATCCCTTGAGTAAAATCTATGAGAGAGTAGCAAATTATCTTAGTTGTCTTTGAAATACCAATTTATTTTGCTAATTTAAGAAGTAAAGATGTAGAGAAACAATCAAGTTTGTTCTCTACAATGCTATGTAAGCAGATTTCTTGAATCTAGATAAAAAGATAAAAGAAGTCCAAAACCAGTGTCTGCTTTGTCCTCATTTATAATTAACCAGGAAGTGCCTTCACTTTGTCAATAGATAAAGTGTGCAAAGGACAACTGTAGATAAGAATATGAGTGATTGTGTTTTTATATAACCTAATAAGACTACATTTGTCTCTACAGGATCCATTTCAAAAAAAGATAGGAATCAAGGCATTAACTAGAAAACTAAGGCCATAGTCCAATAAATTCCTCCTCACATAACTTCTCTTCCCTAATATGAAGATTAAGTATTAAAAAGACTGAATATAATTAAGAAATACATGTAACATTTGTACAATGTTAAGTATTATGAAAGACACAATTATACATAAAACACAAACACACACGTGCACGTGCATATACACACACACTCAAAACTAATATTCTGAATGATAACAAAGCATTTTGGTAAATGTACCATGGCCTGAAAAAATAAATTGTTTCCCACTGCTGGCTTGTATGGTCCTTATTCTTGATTACAGCCCCAACTCGAGTATTTCTGCACAGTGTGTAAAAGTAATAGAGTGTCTATGTTATTGTGTTCTGAGTTACAGCTAACCATGAAGGTTCAGATACAAAGCATTTTCTTAGAGTATGTTTTTTACTTATTTGTTTATAAAAGGCAAATGAAGTCAAGCCAATAGAAATATCAAGATCTGCTAATGAATCATCCAAGTGTTTGAACTCAGTGCTGCATCTATGTTTGAAGAAATACAATTATTGGTTAACAAATCCCATTTAGGTGGAATGGCTAGATGAATACCAACTATGAGCAAGTAAGTACTACGTCTGCTACACTAGAAAAATACAGTCTATCAATGACAACATCCCATTTCCACCTAAGCAAACACACATTTATTTTGTCCCACTAAGCATATTTATCAAGTCAGTTATTCTTTTAAAATTAATGCTGTTCTCTTTCACTGATCACATATGTTGGATGTAAAATATGTAAAGATAAACTATAAATAATAATCATCAATGATCTCATTATTCAGGTATTACCACTGTTATAATTTCAGTGCCTATAAACATTTCTATTTTATTACAGATGCATAAGCTCATTTATATATACACATGTGCTCACATTTGGAGCACAAGTAACAGAATATGTGCATATAAAATATTAGTCTTTAAGAATATTAAAGCTGTTATTTAAATTTTACCCTGGAACACTGCTGACAAACATCAACCATGACACAGAAATCCATGGTTTTATAAACCCAAATACAGGTTGAGTATCCCTAATCTGAAAATCCAAAATCCAAACCATAGTGAGTGCCAATGCTCAAAAAGATGTAGACTTTGGGATAGTTCAGATCTTTAGATTAAGGATGCTAAACTGGTAAAGTCTGTGCAAATATTCTAAAATTCTAAAAAGAAGTGTAGTGGGTAAAAAGTCAAATCTGAAACTCCTCTGATTCCAAGCATTTTGGTTAAGGGCTACTCAATGTATTTCACGACTGGTTGAAGCAGTGTAGTGAGTAATAAGGTCCAAACTAAAGAAGACAGCTCAGAAAGCCACAATGATGAGTTGCTTTTAACTGGCTCATGACCACTTTTCCATGTCCCCCCTGAGTTTTACTCTATAGTCTTTCTTGGTTAAAATTGCTCTGATGTCTTACCACTTTTGTAGACTGTTTTATTTATTTTTATTTTTTTTTATTTTTTGCGGTACTGGGGATTGAACTCAGGGGCATTCTACTTCCGAGCTACTATACCCCCAACCCTATTTTGAAACAGGTTCTCACTAAGTTGAAGAGTGCCTCACTAGGCAGCTGAGGTTGGCCGTGAACTCGGATCCTCCAGTCTTAGCCTCCCAAATGCTAGGATTACAACGTGCACCACCACGCCCTAGAAAAAAGGGTAATATTTCTCTTTGATTTCTCTCTGACTAAATAGGCAACTCTTGTTTCTTGATTTCACATTTCTTCTTGTACTCTGCAAATGTAAAACAGAGTTTATGTTTCATCTGCCTTTCTCAAATCTAGTATAATGCCTGATACAAATAAGGACTCATTAAGTGTTAATTTACAAAAATGTGTATTGGTGGCCTGTATTATATTCATCAATATTACTTTAGTCTTATTTTTTTTTTCAGTTGTTTGCATGCTATATATGCTACTTTTAGGATCAATAGTGTCTACAAAACTCAAGAGAAATATTAGTCTAAATTGGGAATTCTTAGCTTTTGAGTAAAGGAGTGTGTGTGTGTGTGTGTGTGTGTGTGTGTGTGTGTGTACGTGAACACACATAGTCCCCACTTGGTTTTTTTGACTTTATGATGGTGTAAAAGCAAAACATATTAAACACAAATTGTACTTTATCCCTATACACTATTGGTAAAATTATAAATTAGTACAACTACTACAGAGATCAGTATGGAGATTCCTCAAAAGACTAGGAATGGAACTACTATATAACCTCAAAATCTTTCCAATTGAATTAAAAGTCAGAATACTGTAGTAATACATGCATATACATGTTTATAGTAGCATAGTTCACAACAGCCATGTTATGGAACCAACCTAACTATCCATCAACAGATAAATGAAGAAAATGTAGCATATGCACACAATGGAATTTTAGTCAACCATAAAGAATGAAATTATGTCATTTGAAGGAAAATGATAAAACCAGAAAATATTATGCTGAGTGAGATTAGTCATTCTCAGAAAGTCAAGGATCATATGTTTTCTCTCATATGTGGAAGACAGAGAAAAAAACATGAAACAAGATGGACTTCAGATAAATGAGGACAGAGACAAGTAGAATAGTGAAAGGAGGTTGGGAGAGGGAGGAAATGAGAGGGACAAGGAGAATTGATGAAAGGAACAGTTCAACTTAGGGATAAACCTAACCAAGGAGGTAAAAGACCTCTATAAGGAAAACTAGAAAACGTTGAAGAAAGAAATTGATGAAGACCTTAGAAGATGGAAGGATCTACCATGCTCTTGGATAGGCAGAATAAATATCATCAAAATGGCCACCCTCCCAAAGCTGATCTACAGATTCAATGCAATACCCATGAAATTGCCAAGGACGCTCCTCACGGACATAGAAAAATCAGTCCTTAAATTCATTTGGAACATCAAAAAACCCAGGATAGCCAAAGTAGTTCTTAGCAATAAAAACCATGCAGGAGGTATCACAATACCTGACTTCAAACTCTACTACAAAGCCACAGTAATAAGAACAGCATAGTATTGGCACAAAAACAGACACATAGACCAATGGAGCAGAATAGAAGACTCAGAAACAGACCCACAGGCTTACAGTCAACTGATTTTTGACAAAGGAGCCAAAAATATACACTGGAGAAAAGATAGCCTCTTTAACAAATGGTGTTGGCAAAACTGATTAACCATATGCAGGAAAATAGAAATAAACCCCACTTTCTCACCCTGCACAAGAGGCAACTGAAGGTGGATCAAAGACCTGGGAATTAGGCCGGAGACCTTGCAGCTACTTGAAGAGGGCATAGGACCAACACTTGAACACATAGGCACAGGTAAAAACTTTCTCAACAAGACCTCCAAAGCACAAGCAACTCAAAGGAAGATCAATACATGGGATTGCATTAAACTGAAGAGCTTCTGTGCAGCAAAGGAAACTATCAAGAACCTCAACAGAGAGCCTACAGAGTGGGAGAAGATTTTTGCCAGCTACTCTACAGATGGAGGTCTAATATCTAGGATATACAAAGAACTCAAGAAAATCACAGCCAAGAAAGCAAATAACCCAATCAAAAAATGGGCAAAGGATCTAAATAGACACTTCACGAAAGAAGAAATACAAATGGCCAATAAATGTATGAGGAAATGTTCAACATCATTAGCAATCAGAGAGATGCAAATCAAAACTACCTTGAGATTTCACCTAACTCCAATCAGAATGGCAATCATAAAAAATATGAACAACAACGACTGCTGGCGAGGGTATGGAGAAGTGGGAATCCTAATACATTGTTGGTGGGATTGCAAACTTGTGCAACCACTTTGGAAAACAGTATGGAGGATCCTCAGACGAATGGAAATAAACCCACTTTATGACCCAGCAATACCACTTCTGGGTATCTACCCAAAAGAATAGAAACCAAACTATCAGACCGACATATATGTATGTATGTTTATAGCTGCACAATTCACAATAGTCAAACTATGGAAGCAGCCAAGATGTCCATCGACAGATGAATGGATTACAAAACTATGGGATATGTACACAATGGGATTTTACTCAGCCATAAAGAAGAACAAGATCATGTTCTTTGCAGGGAAATGGATGCAACTGGAAAACATTATGTTAAGCGAGATTAGCCAGTTACAAAGAGTAAAGAAGCATATGTTCTCCCTAATATGTGGATGTTGGGGAGAAGATGGGGCATAAGAGGGTCCCCAGATGAAAAAGTAGAGACCCTCAATAAACAAAGAAGTTGATTTAATCGAAGGGGATGGACAGGTGGGGGAGGGCATCCCAAGGCACATGATGTACTTACACAATTATATCAAGATCACTCACTGAACTGAACTTGAGAGGGAGGGAGGGCGAGGGAGCAGGGTGAGAATTGGGGATAGGGTCAGATGAGAAATGTGTGCACATTTGTCTTTATCAACTTGTATGTAACAAAGATGTATACATACAAAGCACGAATTATTACAATAAAAAAAAAGAAAAAGAAGGGAATAGTTCAAATACTGCTATGTCCATATATCATGGTATCACTACAAATCTCACTAACATGTTCAGGGAAAGAAGAGGGGGAGTGTGGTAGAACCCAGAGGGAAACATAGCAAGGGCTCTGTGCATGTATGTTTGCATCACTTTACCATGATATATAATTACAATGTATCAATAAAAGTATATTAATTATTTTTTGAATTTCAGTCTTTCCTAGGCTAACCTTAGGCAGGGTAATGTCCTGTGATGCTTGGCAGCAACAGCAAGCCATGACTCACAGTATGCCTTGAGATCATGAGAGTCAACAGCTGAAATTTTACTCTATAGTATGCAGTATGCAGTAAGTTACATGAGATATTCAGTACTTTATCACATAGAAGGCTTTGAGCTAGATGATTTTGCCCAACTGTAGGCTATGATTAAGCATTCTAAGCATGTTTAAAGTAGGCTAGGCTAAGCTGTGGTCTTTGGTAGTTAAGATAGGTATATTAAGCACATTTTCAACTTATGATGGGTTTGTCTGGCTATAATCCTATTATAAGTCAAGGAGCATGTGTGTGGGCATGTGAGCACACACACTCCTGTGTTCTCTTAAAAGAACATATATATATAGCATCAAGGACCAGTGGGCTCAAGACAAAGGGTGTCAGGTCTAGGTCTTATCAGTCATTGATGTCTATGTCTCATCTATCTTGACCTTGATCAGCTAAAGTCTAGAGGGCAAAAAAAGAGAACAAAACAACAACATAATAATGCAATTCCTTTGCCCTGACATTTTAAATTCTCTGAAGCACATCTATATTGACTTGAAAGTGTCCTAGTTCAAAAACCCTCATATAATACTATTGCAAGGAAGGGTGGCTCCAATTTTCCACTTAGAACAAACATTTTACTTGGGTTATGTATGCTGAAGAAAGAAAGTCCTAGAAACAAGTGAGAATTCACTTCAAAGTAATTTTTTGTAGAGCAATGTTTTAAGTGGGTTTCAAGGAAACATGGTTTGCATGCCTTTTTTTCTCTAGTTTCTTTTATTATTCTGTTAAAGGGTCATCTGGAGGCTAAAACTGCAAACCAGGCAGCATGTATGCATCTTCCTAATAAAACACAAGCATGCACTGTAGATTCAATAATTGATTAGAGAGATCAGGCTGCTGCTTCAGTTTCCTCACCAATAGTAAATTAAGCCCAAATAAAGGTTCTGCAATCCATCCAGATGAAGTTCTCCTATGTATCTAGTTCAGGGACATTTGTCCAAGGGTTCCAAAGTGTCCAAGAGATGCCTATATTAAGACCTGAATATCAGACCTGGGCAGAAAGAAGAATTAGGTCAGTGGGCAGGTTAATGTATGTATGTGAACTCTCAAAGTGCCAGAGGCATCAAACACACCTAGGGGTTATTGCAAATACCCTGCCCCAACGTAATTCTGATTACTTGAATCTTATTATTACTCAAATCAGGTGGGTAGTATGGGGAGATAATCTTGGTTTAGTGTCTCCAGTCATTATTTTATCTATATCAGCAACACTGAAATTACTCAAATCAGGTGGGTGGTATGGGGAGATAATCTTGGTTTAGTGTCTCCAGTCATTATTTTATCTATATCAGCAACACTGAAAAGAACCAACCCTAAAATGCCCCCAGTGATCAAGTGATCCAAACCTCACCATTTGATATGTGTCTATGTCAGTGGAAATTCCAGACATAAAGTATGTCACTTTTCAATGGTTTCACATGGTCTCCCTGATAAACCATAACCCTTCAAGATGAATGGAGAACTTTCACGAGGGAGAAACTGTTTTGGGTTCTTGGAATAGAATATGAGATTCTCTCTATCTATGAAGATAACATAGGCTTGTAACAAGCCGATGACCTGCATGAGAGTTATACAGTGAACACTATTGGTGCTCAGTGGTTTTTGGTCTAGTATAATCAGCTCAGTGGATGTTTGAAACTTGTCAAAATGGTGTTAAACTGTGGACTCAGGAACTAAATCTCATAAGAAGCATTCCATCTTGAGGAATATAGTGAACTTCAATTCTCAAGGGCTTATAATATCTGGGGGGATACAAGAAGAGGAAAGATGTTGAATCTGCAAAACTCAACAAAGCTACTGTGAAGACACACTTCTTGGTCCCCTATTGATAGGTTAGTGATATCAATGATGTTAAGGAGAAAACAGGGCCTTCTATAAGTGCTCCAAGCATAGCCACAGGCATAACTGTAATTTTCCCATGAGAATCTCTGTTTTTTCATTTCTCTGTTTACCAATCATATCTCAAATTTTTCTCTCCCCTTACTAAAATGTACCAGAAAAAAAGAAAAAAAAAACCCCTAATGCTAGCCAGGCATGGTGGTACATACCTGTAATCTCAGTACTTGGGATGCTGAGATGGGAAGATTGTAGGTTTAAAATCATCAGCCTCAGAAATTCAGTGAGACTCTCAGTAACCCAGTGAAACCCTGTTTATAAACAAAAATTACAAAAAAGGGCTTGGGGTATAGCTTGGATGTACAATGCCTCCGAGTTCAATCCCCAGTACCACAAAACAACAACAAGAACAACAAAAACCCTCTAATGCTAGTCAATCCCTAATTTCAAATAAGCAGAGCCTTACTATTTGGTAGCAAGTCCACATATCCATGATACACTGTACTGTACGAATTGTGCAGGGAAAAATTTTGAAAATAGACAGGAGGAAAACATTAAGCTGGGGAGAAATATAGCAGAGAGCTCAGCACCTTAAACAGTTTTATTAGACTTGTTTTCTGTAGGTATTATGAGAAAAAGAGTAGTTTCATTTGCACTTAGGGAATGATGAAGGTCTCAGGTCACTAGTTTGATAAAGATGAGGATTTTTTTTCCTTTATCATGTTCCTACATTTTCTAATACAACTTAACTGTAACAATAAATAACCTCTCCAGATATCATTCTTTGCTCCACTTTTCATCTAGAAACATTGGCATCTTAAGACATTTGGGGACATTTAGAGGCCACTATGTGATTTTGAAGTCATGGAAGGATCGTATGATTCTTAAGTCCCAACTGCAGAGCTTGTAAAACAGAGATGATATGCACAAAGTAGAAGAGGCAGGAGATGAGGATAGAGTCGGGGTAGTGGTTCTCAACTAAGTTGTGATTTTTGCCTTCAGAGGACATTTGGCAATCCCTGGAAACACTTTTGGCATCACAAATGGAAGGTGTTATTAATGATAAGTGGTATGTAGAAGCCAGAAAATGCTACTATAATTAACAGCTCACAGGCCAACCCCCAGGACAAAGATTTATCTGGCCTCACATGTTAACAATGTAGAAATAGAGAACTCTGAATCATGGAGACTAAAAACTTTCATTTCTCTAGACAAGAAATAATATGATGACTAGAAGTCATCCTGTCCTTTCTGTGCAACATGTCTTCCTCTGCTATTTCAAGACCTGAAATGTTTAAGCACTCTGTGGGTTTTAACATTTCTTCATGAAGGATACATATTTTACCATATTTGAGTAGGACAAGAAAAAGGTAAAAACAATTCCTTGTAAAAAAGGATGAAGGAGAAAAGCATTTTGTAATATTGCAAAAATCAATCTTCAATATTCTTAGTACATCATTAAAATGTCTGATAGGTGCCTAATATCTCATTAAAATTAAATCCGTACCTGCCAAAAAACAGTCTTTCCCAGTAAACTTTGGAGAATGTATCAATTAAATTAAGCAAATGTTTTAAGATTAGCCAGGAACTCAGCTAGGAAAACTATCTATTTGATACATTTCTTCTCATTAATTTGACAAGTACTCTGGACTGATTTAGACTTCACAGAGTTGAATGAATGTTAACAAGTGCCATTCACTGGACTGATTTGGATTTAGTAGGGTTAAATGGCACTGTTAACCAGTACCATTCAGTGCTTCAGGAAGGTATATATTTAAAGCCAGTGTCTAAATCCACATGGACAACTATGATTTGCACAAGTGTCTAGACTTGAATAAGAGAGAAGTCAGAAAAACCTCTTATGATTTGCATCTGGAGTGTGCCTCAAAATGCTCATGTGTTGAAACCTTGTTTCCAATGCAACAAGGTTCAGAAGCGGAGCATGGCTGGAGGAGGTGAATCAAATACTGTGTGGTAATGAGGACTATATCTATCCCAGACCTCTCTTCTCTCTCTGCTTCCTGGTTTCCCTAAGCTGGGAAGCACAATCCACGGCAATCTGTAGCCATGATATTTCTGCCTTGGAATGGGCAAACCATGAACCATGAGCCAGAATAAACCTCTAAACCTCCTAACCTCTGAAACCATAGCCAACCAAACCTTTCCTCCTCTAAGTTATTCTTGTCAAGTATTTTGATCACAGTAATTAAGAAGACTATCAAAACTTCTCAAATATACTGTCTTATATTGTTTCTATTACTTCTATAATGAGATAGTTGAAAGCTCAAGATGAAACCAAATATACTATTAATAAAATAATAGCAAAAAGAAAAAATATAGTTAAAAAATACCCTCCTGATCTGGGATGAAGCCATGGCTTTCATTAACACCCAGGCCCCACAGATAATATGGCTAATTTAATAGCTAACAAAGCAAGCAAGAGGAAGCAGCACTCTGTTAATTCATTTCATGTTAATGTGAGAATACTGCTCTAGGATTTAGGATTTGCCATTTTTTGTTTTTATAGATAAGCAAGCATCAAATAAACTATAGGAGTTTAGGGTATAAGCTTTGCCCAGAGGAGACATGAGTCCTAGGGTCAGTGAGCTTGAACAAGTGGTACATCTCAGTCTGACAATGCATGCTGACCAGCAGTAGTAGGCCTTGCAGAGTTGATCTAGCCTTTTATTATTAACCACAGGTCTCAGGGTATGTAGAAAATGTCAAGGTACTCAGATGTGAGACTGTGCCACCATATGCACCCAGGCAAGAACCTGGAGAAACGTGGTCTCTATGAAATTGTGCCAGCCCTTTATCTTTAGATTATACAAATATTACAATGGCTCTTGGAATTGAGATATGTTAGCCTGGATTTTGAAATAAATATATTGTTTCAAGATCTCTCTAAGAGGGCCTACACTGCGATTTTCCAAAGGTTCCTGGAAATACCAGTATTTTTGCACAGACTCTGAACAGAGCTCATGAGTATGTGTCCTAGTTTCTCCTTGCTTTATTTTCTGTCTATGAAATGATTCAGGATGGGAATCATTTCATATTTAATAACTGATGAGTATCATAGTCATACTTGATGACTTCCATAAAATATTAAAAATTTTGGAATATGATTTAATCTCTAATCAAGGCTAGAACTTCTTTTAAAATCAAGGCCATATGTGTTCTCACCAAGGAAAAGATAAATATGCCCCTGCAGGCCATCAACCAAAAGAGTGAGGAGAGCTCTGATCATGACTTCCAACCCAACAATCTCTGTTTTTTTTTTTTTGCAGTACTGGGGGTTGAACTCAGGGGCATTCTACCTCTGAGCTATACCCCCAGCCCTATTTTTTTTATTCTTTATTTTGAAACTGAGTCTCACTAAGTTGTGGAGTGCCTCACTAGGTAGCTGAGGCTGGCCGCGAACCTGGATCCTCCGGTCTCAGCCTCCCGAATGCTGGGATTACAAGCGTGCGCCACCACGCCCGGCTCCAACCCAACAATCTCTGATGCCCCAAGTATTATGGGCTCTTCTCCCCCCCCCCCGGTTGGCATTGAGATATGTCATACAGTCACAAACCTATTGGCTTAAAATGGAAAAGAAATGGAATGATTAGGAGCTTTTGGAGTCTACAAAATATTGCTTAATAGATATGCCTTTGTGTCAGATAAGGAGATACATATTAATATAGGAAAATATTTGGCTCATCAGTCATATTTACAAATATAAAACTTTCAGAAATGGGAGTGGATAGATACAATTTGATCAGGATATGAAAAGCTTAAGGCCAGAGACTGAGTGAACCCTTTATTTTGTGTAATGGAGGAACTTTGGGAGTAGGAAAATATTTGACCCAACTGGGATTTAACTTTGTTACATACAAAGTAGGAATTAGTTTAAGTAAAACTGCACTTGTACAATTAGTATAAATCATTCTTTTCACTTTTAGTTTTTAAAAAATTTATGAATACTTATAGGAAATATTTTAAATATCCTTCAAATTAATTTAATGAACCATGTCCATTATATAGTCTAAAACATCCAAAGATTTTAGATGACTTTTAATGACAAAGAGTATTCCTTTCCATTAGTCCTTCTTCCTTTTGAGATTTCCCTTCCAGAATTTATTTAGTACTTTTAAATAATGTGCCTTGTTAGCTATTAATTGAATATTAGACTTTAGTCATTGCTGTGTCTCACATAGAGGATGAAGATTTAGCAACATACCACCCCACAGGAATACATTTCTCTACTACCATCTCACCAATAAAAAATTATATTACTAGATTATTAAATTACTATTCAAGATTTACAGTGTTATGACCATTTAGCATTATCTGCATTTAAATTACTTAGTTTTCTATTACTTGTTTTTCTTGACCACTTATTTTTCTATATTTAATAATGGAACTAATATTTTGGTAGAGGTAATTTTCTCTCAACTCTGAAAGTGCTGTGAACCTCTCAATAAGAGCAAATCTACTGGGTAACTGACCAGATCAGCTTTTTTCTTTGAGCATCCTTTCTGGAGCTCCCTATCCCTCAGTTCCCATCAAGGCTACGTACCCTCCTGTCCTACTGCTGCTATACAGGCCTTTGCTCCGCTGTGATCCTGGTGTCTCATTCCCCACCATTCTCAGAGGAATTCCACTCACATTCTTCTTACACTGGATCCCATGATTTCTGGATCTTTTTAAATTGTATTTTTCCTTATACTTCAGTTTTCTTTGAGTACATATTCAAACTGGGAAAATATATTTATTGTGGTATTCATAGCACTTCTGAACCAAACCTATAAGATACTTAACAAATGTCAAAAAGAAAAATAAAGTGAAGCAGCATGGGGTGGCGCACACTTGGAATCCCAGTACTTGGGAGGCTGAGTCAGGAGAATCACAGGTTCATGGCCAGCCTCACCAATTTGTGAGGCTCTCTGCTACTTATTGATACCCTATTTCAAAATAAAGAATAAAAAATAAGGATGGGGATATAGCTCCGAGGTAGAATGACTCTGAGTTCAATCCTCAGTACCACAAATAAATAAATAAATAAAAAATAATAAAAGAAAGAAATGAACCAAAGTTGATATAACTGATCTGTCTTTGATTGCCTTCATAAAAGCCTAACTTTCAAGATTAATTGATAAACATTCATCTCAATTCTTTAAGCCTACCCTTGATACTGTGACTGAGGCTAGTATCAGTATGAGTTAAATTTTATTTCTTACCTTATTAGAGGACAATACATAAAATTAAAGATAACATATAAATGATACTGTACATTTTTCTAGGTGTCATTAATATAGACAACGGAATCTCTATAAAGTGAAAGATCCTGTTAACAGACATTGAATTCCTATTCAGGGAATTATTTCTGGACTAAATCAGGTCTCATGTGCGCACACTACACTAGTTTTGTTGGTTTCCATTGTCTTTCTCAAAGCATTGTATTTAAGTTATTCTGTATTATGATTTAATTTCTATGAGACTGTGTTGCTCTAAAAACAAGCTGTGCTCAGAAAATGGAGGTGAAATATTTTCTCCCACTGCTAGGCATGAAGAAAACAAATAATTGTCTTTTCTTAAAGATGGAAAACATGTTTTTTAAAAAGCCTTTAACATTGGAAGGCTGAGACCAGAGGATCTGGGTTCTCGGCCAGCCTCAGCTACCTAGTGAGGCACTCTACAACTTAGTGAGACCCTGTTTCAAAATAAAGAATAAAAAATAGGGCTGGGGGTATAGCTTGGAGGTAGAATTCCCCAGAGTTCAATCCCCAGTACGACAAAAAAAAAAAAGCCTTTAACAGGTACACACGTAGCTCTTGAAATAAAAATATATGATGATAAAAGAACACACCACAGAGTTTTTCAATTTTTTTTCTGCCTATCCTTCTCAAGAAACAGAGACCATTCTCTTCATGGTGGCTGCTCTGTTGGGAGGGCTGAGAGCGACAGCTGGGCTGGAAGCAAGCATAATAGGCTGACCTGGTCTTTCATGTTGTACCTTGGCTGGAGCATGGAGACTATAAAGCAGGGTCAGCAAAACTCACAGTTCAAAAAGCAGCTCTTGAATAATATCAGAGGCTAAATGTCTCTTGAAAGCATCCTCATTACCAGGCAGTCATGAAGAAGCCCTCTGTTTGGAAATGGAGCACACCATTTTTATCCCCTTTGATTTAAACATTTGAAAAATATTACAATTATCACCAATGCCAACAGACTAGGCTGAATTCTCTTGCGGAGATTTTTTTTTTTTTTTTTTGGCCAGGTGTATATTTCATCATCAAGGTTTAATATACTGATATCCAATCCTAGACTACCCCCAGATCTATTAGAAAGACCTGTGAAAACATGAACTGTAATGCCATAGCTCAAGTCCATCCCTAAAATGGGCTCATTATCACCAACTTCTCAATTTGACAGATGCATGACAAAGATAAAAGGGCTACTCCACAAGCACTTTGGAGATTTTGCATTGGAAATGAAGCAGAACTAAATACAAACTAATTTATTCTATTGTATCTGGGAAACTTAACTTTCACAGGACACTAAATAAGAATGTTATTTTTGATTGGTGTGACAAGTCCTGAATGAGCTAGAGTATTTTTGTAGCCCAATCACAAAGAAAACACATTACTATAAAAGAAGTAAACTTCTTAAGGTATATAAACATTTTGTGACCAGGGCATGTAAAAGTGTGCTAGTGATTAGGAATCACTTTAGGATTAGACTACTATGTGGAAAACTAATAGCAATTAATTGTAGGATGTGCTCTAACATGATCATTTTCTACATTTCACCTATTTCTTCCTTATTGGTTGAATCAGAAAGAGTTTGTTAGAGTTATACAGTGAAAGTTGCAATGATTGCCAGAGCAGAATTCAGGCAGACATGAAGGGCTGGTCTCACTAGGCAATAGATTCTGTAAAACTAACCACTCAGAGTAAAAAGGAATATTGTGATTATTCTGAATGTTACTGAGGCCACTCACGTCTGTTAAATTGGCAGGAATGGAGCCATGTTATCCCAGATGCTTAGATGGGAAAGATACACAGAATCCCCATGAGAACAGGAGGAAGGGCATGCTTCCAGGGGGTCTGATGAGAAACCTGTGCCATCAGGCACTGTCCCTAGAAGGTGCATTCCCTCTCTGAGGATGAAGGAACATATCAGGAAGGATTTGGTGGTGTCCCCTGTTCTGTGAGACAGTCTGCATACAGGTAAGTTTTTATTCTCCACCTGAATCAATTGTGAGGCTGGTAGTGATATCCCATGCACTCCAAGGGGATCTCCTATCAACATCTGAAGCAGTTTCTGATTGGCATGACAAGATGGGTGAGGGATGAGAATTCCACTGGCATAAGTTAGAGGAGCCCAGGGATGCTACTAAACACCCAACAACTCACAGGGAGCCCCCATGGCAGAAAGAAATATTGGACCCCATTTGCCATTTGTGCTGAGGTTTAATTAAAGAGGGAATCCTTTATTTGTTTAATTTTATGCCACTCACCATCTCCTTTGTGAAAGATCCTCAGTCACTGAAAACAATTACTAGTAGGTATAAAATCCAGTGTTAGACACCGCTTTTTCTTTCCTCTCCATAAAATTGACATATACAAGTGAATCTAGTACAAATCAATAACTTTGGCATAATTTAAGACAAGTATAATAAAGAATTTGTCAGTAGGTAATCAGAACTCTAAATGATTAGGAAAACCTAGTCACCCTAGTTTTGCTTATTCTAAGGCCTTCCTTTTATACCTCCTCTTCCAAAAATAAGGTCTTCTAAGATTTCTACTTTCTTCTTTCTAAATAGTTTCCTCTGTTGTACCCACCATACTTTTACTTATTTAGTTTCTGTGAAAGATGAATTATGTGTTTCCTCTTGAGCACACCTCAGTGAGCCCAGGAGAGGAGAGCTACAGCATAATCTTCTATTGTCTTGATAAGGAGGAACAAACTACAAACATAGCTCTTCCCCTTTCTCCTTTCCATATGATTTTTGATCTTCAATTTCTACATACATAACAACCTTATTGTAGGTGTGTCTTTTATTGGTAGCCAGCTCGAATCCTTTTGTGAAAGTAGGCAGGTTATAAATTACAAATAAATAAATGCCACCCAGAAGAACCCTTTACTACATGCATCATGTGCTATTTATAGCAGGTTTCACATAGCCTTCATCAATGAGCTGCCACCAGTCAGCACTGTTAAAATGATTTCTTACAACTAAGGAGCATTATCATGTTTTCCAAACAGGCGAGGCAGTGAGTTATTATAACTTCTGCTCAACTTCTTATTAAGAGCTGAACTGCCTCAGAGCTGCAGCTGGTTTCTTGGGCAGGGAAGAGACCTTGGATGAGTGACAGGAAAAAAAGACAAACATTTAGTGGGTTAAGATAAAACATTGCATCCTTTTCAAAGTCAAAAGATTTTGTCATCTGCTGATGACAACAACAGAGGTTCTATTCTACAAAAGTGCAGCTGAACCTCAAAGGAGATGTCATGGTGCAGATACTCAATCAAATGAGATGTATGGACTGAGGAGGGGAGAGTCTGTTGGAGGCAGAGATTATGGGGATAGAGTCCTCCCCCCAAAAGAAGGTCTGTTATGGTGCTGAAGAATAAACAAAGAAAAAAATAGTGGATTCTTCTAAGTGGCTACTATCTGGTTTGTGTAACTTTGTAGAAAAATCCAGAGGGAGAGAAACAGCCATAAGAATTGTTCCCTTATTTACCTTACAATTGCACAAAATTACTTCAAAATCAATAGTTGCCATCACACAGTCTGTGTTTTCCCTTCTATCAGTATTTATAACCTTTCAAATCAAAGTAGCTGCTTGTCCCTCTGTACTTTGAATCTTAGTATAATTTGTCCAAATGCTCTTACTTTTATTGAATAGATCCATTCAGGTCATCATAGACCCAGGAAATAAATTCACAGAGCTCCAACTGGATTTGTCTGGTCAGGGCCAATGCATCTTGCCATGAAAATCTTTCTCCTTCAAACACTACTGGGATAGGTGTTTTTTTGCTCAGGAATCTTGGTGCTATAACCTTTGCTTCTCCTTTGTGTAGTACCTCCTTCGGTTTACAGTTTAGCACAGAACTAAAAATATAAAAGCTTCTTGAGTCTTGAGGAAAACGGGTTCTGTGCTTTCTCATCTTGACAGAGTGGAAATTCTATGGGATTCCAGAAAAATGCTTAAAAGCCCAATGATTCCATCTCATTTGGGAGTTTTACAATGTGTTTTCCAAAGTCCTGATTTTAAATCTTAACAGCCCAAAAGACTGATAGACATTATCCGGACCAAGATTCATAAACTTAAGATCACACAAGTCAGTGAGTCGCAGAGTAAAAAAAAAAATCAAATGCCAGTTTTTGTGTTTACATGTTGCTATTTTGTTGTGATTATCAATCTTGTGCTCTTCTCATATTCTAAGGGTTGACCTGTTTGGACTGGGCTGAGACGTGGCTTCCTGTCTCTTTTCCCATTACCTTTCTGGGCTCCACAGTCTCTGACTATCTGTGAGTGCTGGGCTTTCTATCTTCCTGTTAACCCAAGGTTTACCTATTGCTCTTAGCCTTCACGGGACTGGAAGTTTGCATTATGATACTGGAAGTGGTAGGTCTAGCCATTTTGATTTCATATATTATAAGTTATACTAGAGATCCAAGCAGAAAAGTGTTTTACATCATGGTGAACAAAAAAAGAATATGAAAGAAATTGTTTCAATATTAGACTGTGAGGTATATATGGCCCTCAAAGTATTGACTGTGGTTTAGAAAAGGTCTCTGTAAATCAGACAATAATGGGGAAACAGGCAACTCCTCCAAGGGATTGTTTACATTTTTAACCTGGCAGCAACTTATCAAGCATGAAAGAGTTCATTACTGATTTACTTAAACATTATGGAGCTGTATTCCCAATATTATATAGAGTCATCCCTGAGGAAGTACAGAATGTTAAGCAGTGCTGAAATACTGCAGGCAGCATGGCCCTGGACTCTGTCATCAGGAGTGTTACCAAAGGGAGGCACAGGGCCTATGGGAAGACCTCAAACACATGGCTTGGCTGAATTTTGGTCAGCCCTCTATCTGTGGGTTTAGCATCCATAGATTTAATAAATCATGGATAGAAAATATGCAAGAAAAATTTGAATCTGTACTGAACATGTACAGACATTTTTCTCATCATTACTTCCTAAACAATACAGTGTAACACTGATTTATACAACATTTACACAACATCATGCATGACCTAGAGAAGATTTAAAGTATACAAAAGGGGAGGGGGGAAAGGTTCTATGCAAATATTATGCTATTTTTTTATAAGTGACTTAAGCATCCTCAGATTTTGATATCCTTGGGGATGGGGCGGTGGCCCTAGAACAAATTTCACACAAATACTGAGAGATGAGTGTCCCTGAGATGTAGACTATTGGAACTATGAGGTCCAATCAAGCTCTTTTGTGTAAGAAGGGAACTGATTATTAAAGGTAGAGCCTAAAAGAGGTTATAATTCATGCACAGGCTATTTGTAGGAATATGGGATGTCAAAGGTAGTTTGGTTTAGGAAGGGGGCTAAGAAATCCAGATGGCTGCCTAGAGCAGACTGGGCCACACATGCTCCTTGGAGTTAGCCTGAACTTCTCTCCTTGCTTCCCTGTAACCTATAAAATGAAAACAGCCAAGGAAATCACAATGCACCTGCATGTCTGAGTAACAAGAGCAAGGTCAAGAACTGACCTTGGACTGACCCTGTGCACTGTCCTGTGGTCGTCAAGAAAGAGAAAACAGGAAAGACCTGGTTTCAGGGATTGCTCTTCAGAGCAGAATCTCATTTCCCACCTTACCTCCGGTCACAGTCACAACTGCACAGTGGTGAGGTCCCCAGCTGCTCAGTGTTCTTTTATTCCTTTAGAAAAGAAACGACATTGACCAGTGGGCAGTTAGATAAATTTAAGGTCACAAAAGCTTCAGAAATCTCAAGCCACTTCCTCAGCCTTCATAATCAAGATGACCATTGTGGTCTCAAAGAAGAAGTTTCTATAACATCCTATATAACTGGTAAAAGTAGATCCTCATTTAGTTCTGTGAATCAATGCCTCATTAGAGAGATATACAGAGAATATTATGCTAAGTGACATCAGATAGTCTCAGAAAGTCAAGGGTCATATGTTCTTTCTCATATTCAGAAGCTAGAGAGAAAAGAGGAAACAAAAGAGACTTCAGATAAATGAGGAGAGAGAGCAGTGGAATAGTAGAAGGGATTGGGGGTGGGGAATGGAAAGAGGAAAGGAAAGACCGAGGAAGAAAACAGTCCAAATAATGTTATGTCCATACATGAAGCATCACTACCAATCTAACATGTTCAGGGAGGGCGGGGGGAGCAGAGTGGATACAGAAGGAAACACACTGTTTACTACGTGCATATATGTTTGCATCACTTTCAACCTCATTGTGATGTGTAATCACAAAGCACCAATAAAAGTATAAAAATAAAGTAGATACATTTCCCTAATACTACAGAATTTCCTCCCTCTTGTCTCACCAGAAAAGCAGTAGTGGGGAAGATGCCTGAATTTCACCCCAGAAAGGGAAAATGGAAATTCTTCTACTCCAAATGAGTGCAGATACAGTGACAGTGGGGTTAAAAATTTGACACTGGCTTTGTGTCACAAACGCAGATATCTGTAGTTCAGTCAAAGCTGGCTCTTGGTCGTAAATGCACGAAGACTCTGATTGCTCTGTGGGAATGCAACAGATTTTTGTGGCTGAGCTGGGAAAGAAGTGCAATACTTTTTATCAGGAGCCTGATGGATGGGGAGCGATGCAAGTATGGGTACCAACATGGACTCCAGTTAGAGATTCACTGTGGCATTTGGGTTTTGGATAAATTATGCAGAGAATTTATTTTTCTGGCTAATATAAAATCACACTAAGTAACAAGATAAGTACATCATAATAATGTTAAAACAGGCTCTGAAGAAAAGGCAAGAATTCTGTGAGGCAGATTGCAAAGCTCTATGATATCTGCCAATTATTGCTATCCCTAACCACATATGGGGCCTCAGGATTATCATGGTCCCTGTGCTCAAATTTCAGGTGAAGAAACTGAGTTCCAGGGAGGCAAAATGTATTGCATACGAGCTCTACGTAGGACCAGACTAAGATTCGCATTCACTTACTCTGTTGAGACTGTTTACTGTAGCAATGAACAGCCTAGGTCTTTTTCTGCTTCAATAAACTCTAATTCCTCCTGCCTGTACATCTGCTATGGTGACAAAGACTTATTTATTATTTATTCGTTGTTAGGCTTTATTTATTTAATTATGTGAGAGAACGGGGTCAACAACTTTCTAACAGTGGACAGTCCAGGCCACCCAGCAGTGCTTGGTGCACTGGAAAGAACATCCGACCAGGGGTTAGAAGGGATGTGTCAAGCCACACAACTTCTAAATTATTAGGCCTCTGTTGCAATCATTTTGTGTTCACAAACTAAGCCTAGTATAAAAATCCTAGGGGTCATTTGTTGCCAAGAGAAGGGATTTATTGAATTTATTTCGTTGAAGTTATCAATTTCCATTCAGAAAATACATGACCAAAATAAAGTCCTTTTCACATGTAAATATCTATGAAATATTTTTTCAAGGTAATATAAAAAAGTTTGCCACATAAGAAAGGATTCTAAGTGAATAATTTAATACAGAAGGGAAATGAAAAAGCTAGGAACATGAATGATTAGAAGGAGTTGCACTGTGTAAATCTCCAATTATTACATCATAGTGTGTCTCATGCCATTAAAGGCTTTAAGTTAGCTCCTCATAGTGTCTATGACAAAAAACTTTTCTTACTCCTTTTTTGTAGAACCTATAAAATATATGTAGGATTATATGCTGCCTAGTAACCAAATAGTTAGTTATATTTCAAAACCTTAATTTCAGAGCATTTTTAAAGTCAAATGTTTGCTGCATTATAGTTTTAAGATTAAACACTAAGGAAAAAGAAAGAAAAATGTCAATGGATAAGAATAGAAATCACACATAATATCTGATTCTAAAAAAAAAGTTATATACACACTTTTCTCACTAATATCTTTGAAATCAAGAATTTTTTTAAGTGAATGACATTCTAAAATTAAAAAGACCTTTTAGGAATGGTATGTGAAATAATTTTCTTAAAATTGATGTCATTTTAAAGTTTATGAATCACGGCATTATCTGTCACACAAAGACCGATATATACCTTTCTAGAAAAAAAAAACCCACAAATGGAAGAGTTTTAGTATTTTTAAAAATAAAGTGTTGTATTTTAAACTGGAGAATGGTATTTGGACTTTTCTGCACTGATGAATATTTGAAAATCTTGGGTTATTTTTCAGAGAAACAAAGGGCCCCATTTTCCTAAGTAAAGATGTCTGCATTCTCAGACAGAAGACCACCCACATGCCATAAATTATTTACCAGGGCAAAAAATCTGGATGCCTGCTATGAAGGAAAAAGTGACAAATTAATACAATAAAAGCCCCTTGAGTGTATTAGGAATCTGCAGCCCCTGCTTCTCTCTTACTGCTAGATGATGAATCAAACATATTTGGGCAGAAATTACAAGATAAATTAAGCCAGGAGATTGTATCATGACTCTACCTTACAGGTCACTGGATTTGACTCTAGAAGGTGTGTATAAAGCTGATGAGGAGGAGGGGGGAAGAAACAGTGATACGATAGAACCCATGGAAAGCCTTTTCTCACTTATTCCTGGTCTAAATTTAAAAACCCGGGAGGGAGCCAGGCCTGGTAACACACTCTTGTAATCCCAGTACTTGGGAAGCTGAGAGGTGGATCCCAGGTTCTTGACCAGCCTCAGTTACTTAGTGAGGCCCTCCACAACTTAGTGAGAACCTGTTTCAAAATAAAGAATAAAAAATAGGGCTGTGGGTGTAGCTTAGAGGTAAAATGCCCCTGAGTTCAATACTCAGTACCACTAAATCAATCAATCAATCAATCAATCTGGACAGGGTTGGCTTAGGATGAAGGATAGGATGGACATAAAGCACCGAACTCCAAAGTAACCCTTAGGCTTTCTGAGGTAAGGCAGCAACGCGTGATCAAGTAACAGTCTCTTTTCATCTGTAACAGAGCTAACAAGCTCTGATTCCTAGAAATAGTGAGTTTAGATAAATGGAGCAGCCGAACAGGGCTGGCCAATGGGGCTAGGCAGCATAGCCATGCTGTTACAGAACTTTTTCCCCAATCATATCCTGGATCACTGAGCTCAGCATCCACAATCTAAACAAAAGTCCATGCACATAACCCACCAGAAGTGGCCTGGGCCTGGCTCGAATCCAGCACTAAAGTTCCCTGGAAAGTGCGGCATGCCAGCTCTGCCACCCAAGCGAATCTGCTCAGAGCCATCCCTCTCCTTCATTCACAGGGGACCCCAGAGGGAGCTTCAGCCTGTGCCATTACTAGTAGACCCAGTGGGTTGGAAACTTTCCTGCCTGTAAGGACAGCACAGCCCGTGACCTAGTAAGGGCTACACGCTCCCTAGCCCTCTTAGTTTGCTCCCCAGACACACTGGTACCCCATGTCCTTTTGTCCTTCCCCCTCCCAGGTGCCCTGCTCCTCCCACACATCAGGTTCCAGCAGAAGCAGGGCTGAATGGTGCATTGAAGAGATCTCCTGCCTCCAGGTGTTCTTTCAGCCCAAACAGGCCTCTCCCTCCCCCAACCCAGCACCAGTGTCTATTCACCTTGAGCAGTGCTGAGAACAGCCACATCCACCCCAACTGCCAGGGAATAGCCCATACAGTCCAGATCTCAAACTGCCTCAAGGAGCCTATACTAACAAATATCACCACTGGCACAGCCTAGCCACAGCCACCAAGGCGGAGCCAAAGGCCTGGATTAGACCAGAGAGCACCCCTGAGAGGTAGCACGGGGAAAATCAAAAGCTGGATCCTGGACTCAGGGACACTTTTGACCAGGACCTGCTAGCAGGCTCTCCTTACAAAATGGTACAGTTCCTGTTTTAGACCCAGTAGCAACAGCAACAGCCCAAGCTGCAAGGGTGCCAGCTCAGATGGAGGAGAGACTATACCAACAAGTCTACCTTGCTACACACTCTGCACCACACCCCACCACACACGCTGCACCTTCAGGGTCTATGCAGTCAGAGTAGTGTTTCCAGGGTCTTACTCTCTAGCATTCCCTTCCTGAACATAAAAGGGGAGTGGAACCCAACATAAGCACGGGCACCAAGGTGTTCTTAGGTCACACAACCAGGATCACTGGATCTACTCACAGGGAGAGGATCTTTTCCCTCCCCAACCCAATATAGCATCAGAACTACTTGGTACAAGGAAGAATTCACAAACCTTAAAATGAATCCCAGAAGAGTTGAGAAAAGACTCAAATGAGCTCAAATTGACCCACCTAGATTCTGCTTATTAAAAGACAGAGGAAACACAGACTCCACCAAGAAGGGGCAACAGAAGCCCATAACCATTTGGAATGGAAGAGGTTTCCTACTGGGCATGATGGTGCAGGTTTATAATCCCAGTACCTGGGAAGCTGAGACAGGAAGATTGTGGGTTTGCAGTCAGTCCCAGCAATTTAGGCCATCTGCAACTTAGTGAGGTTCTGTTTCAAAATAAAGGAATAAAATATGGCCAGGGTAGTAGTAGCTTGGAGGTAGAATGCCCCTGGTTTCCATCTCCAACATCAGCAGAAGAAAGGAGATAATAAAAATCAGAGCAGAAATTAATGAAATAGAAAAGAAAGAAAGAAACAAACAAAAATAATCCAGAATATCAACAAATCAGAAAGGTGGTTTTGGGAAAGGATTAATAAGGTTGACAAACCTTTAGCCAACCTAACAAAAGAAAGAAGAAAAAGATAAAAAAACATTTAGACCCAAATCTTAAGGATAAGGAATAAAAATGGAGAGATCACCAGAGATAATGTGAAAATCCAAAATATCATTAGAAACTATTTTGAAAACTTATACTCCAATAAAATATAAAACTCAGAGGAAATTGGCAAATTCTTAGATACCTGCAACCTACCTAAACCAGACCAAGAGAAAAATCTAAAAACATCAATAGAAAGCAAAGAAATCAGAACAGAAATAAAGGTTCTTCCATCAAAGAAGTGTCCAGGACCAGATGGATTCCCAGCTGAATTCTACAAGACCTTCATAGAAGAACTAACTTCAATACTCCTCAAATTATTCTTTGAAATAGAAAAACAGGGAAAACTATCAAATTAAATCCATGAAGCCAACATTACCTTAATCCCCAAACCAAATAAAGATACCATGAGAAAAAATTACAGACCAATATCATTGATGAACATAGATGCAAAAAATCTCAAAAAATATTGCAACACATTCAAAACTACATCAAAAATAGTTCTTCATGCCGGGCGTGGTGGC
>PVLC010022649.1:0-26503 GCA_004027655.1 Graphiurus murinus
AAAAAAAAAAAAAAAAAAAAAAAAAAAAAAAAAAAAAAAAAAAAAAAAAAACACAATGAAGCCAGGCGTGGTGGCACAGGCTTATAATCCCAGCATTTGGGAGACTGAGACCAGAGGATCCAGCAGGTTCGCGGCCAGCCTCAGCTACCTCGTGAGGCACTCCACAACTTAGTAAGACCCTGTTTCAAAATAAAGAATAAAAAATAGGGCTGGGGGTATAGCTCGGAGATAAAATGCCCTTAGGTTCCATACCCAGTACCAAAAAAAAACAAAAAACAAAAAACAAAAAACAATGAGCCATCTTATTATCTTAATTAGAATGACTGTAATAAAAAATACAAAAAATAAATGCTAGTAAAGATTTGAAGAGGACAATTATAAATTGCTATAGGGAATATAAATTAGTATAGCCATTATGAAGAGCAATACAGAAGTTCTTCAAGATAAATAAATGAAGCTACTCCATAATCTAACTATTCCACTACTGAATACATATATCAGTATATCAGAGAGATACCTACACTAATATGTTGATAGCAGCATTATTCATAATAACCAAGATATGCAATCAACTGTGGTGTCTGCTGATGAATGAATGGATAATAAAATATTTATATATATTTATACATGTTTGTGTGTGTATATATAACATTCACACCTTGGAATATTCATCCATAAATAGAATGAATTAATGTTATTTGTGGCAACATAGATGGAACTGGGGGACATTATATTAAGTGAAGTATTCCAAGTACGGCCAAATAAATACCGTATGTTCTCATGTGTGGAATCTAAAAAAGTTGATTTTACAAAAGTAGAATACAATAGTGGTCACTAGAAATTAAGGAGCATAGTACTGCAGAGAATAAGGAGAAAGTTGGATAATGGGTACCAAAATACAGTTGTAGTAATAAGTTCTAGTGTTCTTTAGCACAATACGTTGACCTCAGTTCACAAAAATTTACTACATATACTTTTTAAGAACTACAAGTAGGAGTTTAAACACTCTCAGCATTAAGAAATGATAAATTGGTAAAAAGATGTAAATGCTAATCACCTTAATTCGGTCACTCCACATTATACACAATTAACAAATTAGCACATTGTACTTCATGAACTTGTCCAGCTATTTTATCTCAATGCAAATTTTTATTGCATTTAGTAAGTTTTTCTTTGTTTATGTTAAGGGATAGAAACTTATACCCCACGGATCCTATTAAACTTCCTAATTTTTAAATTTTGTTTCACTGGTACACAATTTTGTAAATTTGTCTACATATCTTGTGTAACCACATTTTTTGCTCTAATAGCAGAAAAATGTAATGGAGAATGTATAGCTCATAGAACCTCAAATGTTCATGAAGATTTCCACTCCTCAAATTTAAAATTAATCACAAAGCGAATGGAATTAAGTCAATGTGAAACTGATAGAAGAATGGACTTACATGGAAATGTAATAAAACTGAGAGTCTAGAAATAAAATCATGTATCTGTGATCAAATATTTTCAAAATGGTTGCCAAGATCGTTCAATGTAGAAGAAATAGTCTTAAACAAATAAGTGTTAAGATAACTTATTAAACACATATGAAAGAGTGAAATAAACCCTTGCCTAACAACATATAGAAACATTCAGTTAAAATGCATCAATGGTCTAACTAAACATAGAAGCTAAAGCTATAAAAGCCTTAGAAGAAGACATATGGGTAAATCTGCATGATTCTTAGATGTTAAGGCAAAGCAACCAAATCAAATATAAATAATTATTACTTTGCCAAGTCAAAACTTGTTCTTCAAAAGACACGATCAAGAGAGTAAAAAGACAATTCATAGAATTGGAGAAAATATTTGTAATCATATATCAGAGAGTGGACTTAATTACAGAAAATATAAAGAACCCTTTAAACTCAATAACACAAATGACCCAAGTGATACATGGGCAAATGTTGTGAATAAGTGTTTCCTAAAAAAGACATACAATTTGCTAAAGCACATGAAAAATTACTAGACCTCACTGGTCATCAGAAAAATGCAAATCAAGACTACAAGATACCATATTACACTCACTAGAATGGCTAAAATCAAAAAGTATTGATACAAAGAAAACATGGAGAAACCAGAACGTTCATACACTGTTTTGGGGAATATAAAATACTGCCACTGCTTTGGAAAACAATATGGCAATTCTTCAAATAATTAAGTATAGATATAACATATGATTCAGAAATTCAACTCCTAAATATTCACCCAAGAGAAATGAAAGCATATATCAATGGAAAACTTTGTATATAATTGCTTATATCAGCATTATTTACTATTGTCAAAGGGTTCAAACAACCCAATTTTGCATCAACTTTTTTTTTTTTCGGTACTGGGGATTGAACTCAGGGGCATTCTACCTCTGAGCTATACCCCCAGCCCTATTTTTTATTCTTTATTTTGAAACCAAGTCTCACTAAGTTGCAGAGTGCCTCACTAGGTAGCTGAGGTTGGCCACGAACCCGGATCTTCCGGTCTCAGCCTCCCGAATGCTGGGATTACAAGCGTGCACCACCATGCCCACCTTCAATTTTGCATCAACTAATGAGTTGTTAAATAAAATTTGGCATATTCTTCAATAAAATATTATCCAGCCAAAACAAGTAATTAAGAAATAATATATGTATCAGCATGTATTAACCTAGATAACTTACATGAAGAAAGCCTTTTCACTTAGTATATAATATTTATACCATCAAAATCATATGAATAGGAAAATCTACAGAGTAAAAGTACACTAGTATTTGTTTATATATGATTAGAATAGGGTACTGAAAAACAAAGGGTGTAAGGGTTATTTCTGAGGTGATGAATATGTTCTAAAATTGCTATGAATATACTAAAAACCATTTAATTGTGAAATTTAAATGAGTCCACAGTATGGCATGTGGATTACATCTTAATGAAGGTGTCTTTAAAAATTCATCGAATGGTATATGTAGAAATTATATATGTCACTGTATATGCTCCACAAAATAACTACTTTCTCCTAATGATCTACATATTATTAAGAATGAATGTTTGGGGTATCAGCAAATTAAATTTTAGAGTATCAAAAATAAGATGTGTTGATGAAAAAATAGAAGTATAGATCGGTATATGATTAGGAAAATATAGAAAATTGTTCATTTTAGAACTTAAAGCAGGGTGTGGTGGTTCACAACTGCAATTCCAGTACTTGGGAGGCTGAGACAGGAGGACCGCAGGTTTGAGGCCAACCGCAGCAATATAGCAAGACTCTCATCAATGTAGTGAGACTGTTCCAAAACAAAAAATAAAAAGGGCTCGGAGTATAGCTCAGAGTTAGAATGCCCCATAGGTTCAACTCCCAATGAAATAAAGAGAAGAGAGAGAAGGAAGGAAAGAAGGAAGGAAGGAAGGAAGGAAGGAAGGAAGGAAGGAAGGAAGGAAGGAAATGAATAGTAACTATAATTATTTCACTTACTGTTATTTCATAATAAAATGATAAATATGTGGTTCACAGAAAAAGCTGTGATTATAAAATTAAGTTTAAAATGCTTTTAATAGAAAATAGAAACATTTTCAACCAATAATCTAAGATAGAGTTCAGTAAAGTTTACTGGTGAAAAGCCATATAGTTAATATTTTAGGCTATGTGAGTGGACTTCCCAGCCAACATCAGCATCAATTGTCAGGCACATGAGTTAAGACACTTCCAAAAGATTCCTGCCTCCTCTAAGGACTCACCCTAAGATAGAAACAAAGATATCCTATCCTCATGTGCCCTGCTTAAAGTCTAGACCCAAAGAATCTATAAGCATAATAAAATGGTCATTTTAAGCAGCTAAATGATGGAGTAACTTATTACACAGAAATATGAGCTATAACATAAAAGAAAAATATCTCTAGACATAAAAATAGTATCAACTTATTAAGACCATGATTAATTCATAATGCAAATAAATATGGTATTATTTTTATAAGTAGTGACTTAGAACTTTCTATACACCCAATTTTGAGGAATTCTGGGTTATAGAAATGGCTCCCCAACTCCAATAGCAGGTAAATCAGTAAACATGAGTAAGAAATTATGTTTATTTAAATGACACACAGAAGCTTAGTATCACATGTTACATAATAATGTTAAAATTAAACTGGAGACAAAAATATAAAAAAAATCACAAGCAGTCAAATTACTCATAATTTTGCTCATTTTTCTTTAAGTCTCAGTAGAAATAAAAAGGAAGCATCAAAAAGCTGTCTTGGGGTCTCGGTCTCTCTGTCTGTCTCTCTCTCTCTCTCTCTCTCTCTCTCTCTCTCTCTCTCTCTCGATTGCCTATGTTCTCCCTGGAACCTGTATTCCCACTTTTTGGAAAGAAACCTCTGTCTTTGTCTCTGACTGGCACACGCTGAAATTCTTTTCTTCCATAAGACCCTGCCAAATCCTGAATCCCTGAGGCAATGAGAAGATAGCAATGAAGATGAAGTAAGATCCTAAGGTGAGCTTGCTGCTAACCCACCTCGGGAACTCCGAATTGAGCTACAACCCTCATCCCTGACTACCTTCATGGGAAATGAGAACTGAAAACAGTGAAACTCGAGAATATTTACAAGGACATATTTTAGCACCAAGGCTGGGAAACAGAAAAAAAAATGAAAAAAGAAGCAACAAATCACTGAGTAAGCAGAGACGAGAACAAGTGTGTGCACCCCCAATCAGTGGAAACTTTGGAAACCCCAGAAACTCTCATATCCAGCAACCTGAGATTTATTCCACAGATAGCAAGGGCACCAGACACAGAATGGCACATTCCCGGGATGACACGGGAGAGAAAAAGGTGACCAAACCCACAACTCAGTCCCTCTCTACCTTCCTAGACTCACAATGTGCCCAGCGACAGAGGTGAGTGTAAGATCTACAGGGAGGTAAGTACAGGCCCCACACAGTGGGTGGCTGAAAAGATCATAAAAAGAGAGGGTGGGAAGACATGCAGACGTTGGCTGCATACCACACCCCAAATCCCCAGAAAAACACCAGGCACTGGAATTGCAGATCAATCCAGCCACTTCCTAACTCCTAGAAGGGTCTGACACCTGGCACTTGACACTTGGTACCCATCTAGACAGGGAGACACCAGTTTAGGGTCTCACCTGAGCACCTACCAGTAGGGCTACAGATTAACTGCTTTTTGACAGGTTTCCCAGCTCAGGAACTCTTGGAACATGCTCAGAAACCTACAGTAGTAAGTGGGCCCTAAACACAGACCAAGAGAGCCGTATCTTGTTTCTTGTGGTTTTTTTTTTTTTTTTTTGCTATTATTCTGTGTTTGTAGGTTTTTTTCTATTTTCCCCATTACATTTTTCTTTTCTTTCCTCCCTCCTTTCTTTTGTTTTTTTTTTTCTCTGACTTTTCTGCAGTGCTGGGGATTGAGTCTAAGATTCTTGCGAACTCTGGGTGAGTGACCTGTCATTGGGCCACCCCTCAGCCTCTCCCTGGCAGCCAGTAGCCTTGGCCAGCCTTTCCCTGATCCTTACCCCACTCTGCTCCATTAACAAAGTAGAAAACGTGCAGGCAGGGGGGCAGAGACTTGAACCAAAGCCATGGAATAGCATTCACATCTCTTCTAAGCAATTAAAGAAGAAAGAAAAACCCAGCAAGGGACTATCCAAGCTCACAACATACAACTCCTCTCTAACAAGGAAATTTTACTCATTCTCAGTTAAACAATTTAAAGTTCCCCTCTTCCTTTTTTCTTTTTTCTTTTCCTTTCCTCTTGCATGTGTATGTGCATGTGACTGTATTTTGTTTTGTTTGTTTGATTCCAAGTGCACCTGTCTACCCATGCCTTGTATTTTTCTTTTCTTACCATTATACCTATATATTCTATATTGTTTAATAGAATTTTTCAATATTTTCAGTACCTTGATTTTTATTATCTTTTTTTGTATTCTTTCTTAAACTCTTATGGTACTTGATTCTATCTTCTACTTTGTTCTTACATCCCTCTCTCTAACCTTCCTCTCTATTCACCCTTCAGTATTATTCCTTTAACCCCTACTGCTGAGGCTAAAACATATAGGCAAACCAACAGGATGGACTTCTGGACACTAAGGACAGGCCAACCCCAGCCCACAGGTGGAGTCACCCAGCACCCCACATATAGAAGTTTAGAAATGCATAGAACATAAAATGCACTGGCTTGCACCTCAGAGACCACTCCCTCTTAGGCAACAGGTAGTTCCCTGGTCTTTGGCACCTACGATCAATCAATATAACCATTGCATCAGGCAGAGAGAGTTCTGGAAGAGTGGCAACCCAGTACTGATAATCTATAGGAAGAATAACAGAGAGATGATATGGGACACAAACCGCAGTGATGGTATTGAAGTGTGATAAATACTTAAGAGAAAGCTATGACTACCCATACTGCAGAGGCTATTCAGGTTTAAGGTATACTTTGAGGTAAATATTTACCTACAGAACCGGATATCATAAAGGGTGATTATTAGACATAGGAAATCTACAGAGAGAGAGAGAGAGAGAGAGAGAGAGAGAGAGAGAGAGAGAGAGCAGCAAATATGCAAATTTAAGAAACCTGAAAACATAAGAAAGAAGAATAGCAAGGAAACAATGAGCTCCCACAACCCCATGATGACAGAACTCACCAACTCAGAATTGCATAGAATGCCAGTAGAGGAATTCAGATGTTTAATAGTTTAAATAATTCGGTATTGTAGAAAAGAGATCAGAGAGAGTCTGGAAGATATGAAAGATCATATGAACAAAGAACTTGATACCCTGAACAGGAATCAAAAAGACGCTATGAAGAAAGTGAAGGATGCAATAAATGAGGTAAAAAACTTCAAAATAAACCATCAATGGTAGACTAGACCACATGGATAATAGGGTTACACTCCTATAAGACTACCATTCCAGAAAGAAATGCATTATATAAGATAGTCTATAATATAGAAAAATCAATTTGGCTGCATAAACTGGACATCTAAGACACTTGGGATAACTTTAAAAGAACAAACATAAAAGTGTAACTCATAGTCTGAGGCTGAAGGCTCAGTGGGCCTTGATGTGAGACCTGGAATCCAAAAGCTGAAGAACCTAATGTAGTAGCATTGAAAGGTAGGAGAAAAATGCACCCCAGCTCCAGAAGACAGATAGAAATTACCTTTCTTCTTCTTCCTTTTTCTTCCATTTGGGCCCAGCCCACTGAATGGTGCCTGCCCACATTGAAGGCAGATTTCCCCCCATTCAGTCTATGGACTCACATGCCAATCTCATCCAGAAACACCCTTACAGGCACACATGGTGCAGCACAGTCTAATAAAATGCCAAACCACCTGGGGTTTCCCCGAGCAGAAAAAAAGTTAGACTCAGTGCCTACCAAAGCATTAAGAATAATTAATGCAGTGATTGGGAATGATGTTTTACCAGTTATCTGAGAATTGATATTGTCAATTTTTCTAATTTTAGTTAAACTTTTCTTCACTTAACCTTGCACATTTCTTTTTATACAGATCAAGTAAAAATTTAGTAGGCTTTCTATTTTATTTCTAGGACCATCATGATTAAATAGCCAATGCCATAATTCTACATGAGTCTGTCCATTCTGATTATGGCTTTTCTTCTGCTCTTCATTATGAAAAATATACACACCTTGCCTTTGGTGGAGAGTGTCATCAGTTTGTCCCTTCCACATGGGGATCCAATTATTCCCATCTCATTTATATTTTCTAACCCACCAAATGAGGTTCCCTTGTAAGGTAAGGCCTACAAAGTAAAGCAATTACAGAGCCCTTCAAGGATGCTGGGGCTCCCCTCATAAATCTATGTCTCAAAATGGTGGTAAAAGTTATGCCTTTGGACCCTCTCAATACAAGTTAATGGGTTTTAAGTGACTTGCACATTAACTTTTTGGTCCTCATTTCTAGGCTTTGGCTTACTAGTTATGGACTGAAACCCAAATCCCATGATGGATAGGTGATTTCAAGTTTGCCCAGAACAAGTTTGCCAGTGACAGTAAGTAGTATAAAAGTTATGTGGAAAATAAAGTCAAATAATAAGTGCAGTTGTATTCTACACAAGTGTCATACAAAGGGATAAGGTCAGGCAAAATCAGAGCAATAGAAAATAAAACAATAGGCATAAGACATAGCTTCTTCAAGCACAAATTTAATAAAGTAGATCGACTAAAATAAGTTGAAATAGTTTAAGTAAAACATTAAATATAACTCAGCACATTCTTCAAGATTTGTGTTATTTATATGAAAGATTAGCAAAGATTTTATAAAAGAAATAAAAAAACAGTAAATGATTACAAGAGCAAGTATAGTTAGTAATAGCAGCAAGGGAGAAAAGAGTTTTTAAATTTCAATTAATTCTACATTTCAGCATATTTTAAGAACGTTTTCTGTTTATGAGCTATATAGTTTAAGTACTAAACAACACCCAACTTGATTTTTAAACTGTCTCACAAATACAATTTGAACACACCTCATCCAAAATACTTTGGACCAGAAGTGTTTCAGACTTTAAATTTTTTCACATATTGAGATGTCTTGAGGATAGGACCCAAGTCTAAACATGAAAGTCATTCATGTTTCATATTCACTCTCCACAAATATACTGAAAGTAATTTCACACAGTATTTTTAGTGCACCTGCATTTTGACTGGGACCAATCATAAAAGATCAGGTGTTGAATTTTCCACTTGTGGTGTCATGTCTGTACTCAAAGTGTTTTCAATTTGGAAGCATTTGAAATTTTGAATTTTCAGATGAGGGATGTTCCACCTGTATTTATATTATGTAAAATTGGAAGCCAGAATTCTCTTGCCAACTCTGCCTTACACATGTTCTTTCATCCTTGAAAATTTCCTCCCATGCCAATCCCATTTTATCTAATGGGCTAAATTCTATGCAGCTCTGAAGATTCAATTAAAATGTCTAACCTTCTTCCTTTCTATTTTGTTCTTTGCTCTCTCCTGTCACTCTGTAGAAACATCTATTAGCAATATGACATCAGTGTGAAAATTATCTACTTTTATACTTGAATCTTTTTTTTTATATTGGTACATTATAACCATACTGAGATTCCAAAAAACTCCAGTTACAATGTCAATCAGCAGGAATAAAAACAATAATAAATTCTGTCAAGGATGTGGGTAAAATAGGAAGTCTTATAGACTGCTGGTGATATTGTAAATTAGTACAACCATTTTGGAGATCAGTATGGAAGTTCCTCAAAAAGACTAGCAATAAAACCATCTTTAACCCAGCTATACTACTCTGTAATATCTTTCATAATTAAATCTTTCACCAAACTATGCAATTGTGTAAAGTAGGGGAAATGTACAATGATTTTGTAGAACCAACCACTAAGTATCTTTTGCCTGATAGCTCTAAAAATTTTATTGGATAACTCTTAAAGTCTTTGGTATATACATTTCTTTTCTTTGATGAGGCTATGTTGCAGAAAAAAAAAACAAGGATAAAGCAAACATTATTGAGAAAAAATAAGAAAATGTACTTTGAACAAGTTAACAATTCACTCAAATCTTGCATGTTCAACTGAATAACCCTTACCCAATGAATTGCTAAAAGTGCTTCTTAAAAACAATCTTAGAATACACAATAGGAAATTATGAATATAATGAGACCTATGATTTAGCTTCCAAATGCACCCATGTTTGTCAGTATAGTAGGTAAAATTTTTATTAATGTTCTTTTGTTTAAAATATTTGACCCAGAAGATAATTTGATTAAGTCATTCTTACCTAAGTACTGCAGCTGGAAGCTTTGTACTTAACATATCAGAAAAAAAATGACAAACATTAATTTGCATTTCTCTCACATAAAAAAAATATAACACATAAAACCCAAACTCTGTATCACTCATTTTTTGGAAATATGAACTTCTGCTATCTCATAGTCCCCATTCTAGCCAACATTGACAGAAGGCATATCACTTTATGTAGCAAGGATAAAATATTAGAATCCTAAACAGTGTTGCTCTTTTACAAATCATTCCAATAACTGTGAAGATTTGTAGTCAAATCATGTACATAAAGCAAAATAGTGCCTCTTTGTAAACTCTCTAGGGTGCTTTTACAAAACACTGCATAGGGATTTTGCTGCATGAAGCCTATTAATATTAATATGAGTCACACGGCTAAATCCCTGTGTGCTGCTATGAAAAGTACTTCACTGCATGTAATTGGGAATGATTTTCTTTAAATCGGCTTCTTTCCTAGAATCGTGCTGCTAGTGACAGCAACACCCACTATTGCCAGCACATTATCAATGCTCTCCTCTTAACAGCAACTGATGGACATACAAGTGCCTGTTCCTTCACCAAAATGTTTTGGCACTGGGGGGGGTGTTCTATCAGGTCCCATCACATCTAATCATTTTTAAATTTTTTTTTTACTTGGTTACATAGGCAACAGTACTACGTGATGAACTCACCTTACCCTCCATTCTAATGGAAGTATATTTAAAAAGTTGCATTATCAGAAAATGTATTTGCATTTTGTGTGTGTGTGTGTGTGTGTGTGTGTATTCATATGTGTTACTGAGGATTGAAACAGGGGTGCTCTACTTCTGTACTATACCTCCAACACTGCTTTATTTTGAAACAGGGTCTTACTAAGTTACCACGCACTGGCATGAACCTATGAATCTCCTGTCAAAGCCTCCCAAGTACTAGGATTAGAGAAGTGTGCTATCACACCCAGCCAGCTGCTTTTTGTCTTAAAGGGAGATGGAAACTGATGCCCAGCCACTCACCCATGATTTGCTAAGATGAAACTCGACTTTGAACCTTCCAAGATAAGGAGTAAAGTGGCTCTTTAACTGTGTTTTTGGTTGAGAGATTTGGAAATTTACATGGGTTTTGTGTTTCAGCCAGAAGGTTTTGCAGTAGGAAGAGAGAGGGAGGACATTGCTCCTTGATGACTGTTATGAACTGAGTATTTTGTGTTACTCCCTAAAATTCAGTGGTTAAGCCTTAATCCGCCAATGTCACTATATATTTGAAGAGGATATGTATGAAGGATGGGTAAAAGTTAAATGAGGTCATATGAATGAGGCTCTTATCTACTAGGGTGGGTGTCTTATTAGAAAAGGAAGGAACAACAGAGTTTTCTCTATGCCATGTGAAGGCACAGCAAAAAGTCAACTGTCTGCAATCCAGGGAGAGAACCCTCACAAGGAACTGAATCCGCCAGCAACTTCCTAGCCTCCAGAACTATGGGAACATAAATCTGTACTGTTTAACTCACCCAATCTATGGCCTTTTGTTATTGGAAGCCCAGACTAATGCAATTATAGAACAGAAGAATATAAAATATTAGTTTGACCTTTGCATTTCTGTACAGAATGCAAAAAGCTCATAAAGAACTCATTTCATTACAGCCTGTGTCTAATATTTGGACAAAATTCAGATAAATCACTTAGTATGTATAGTAAAGACTTGATTGCAAGTGGTTTAATCTGAGCCATTGTCTAGGTTGTGCCAACAGTTTCCTTAGACTATTTTTTCTGTAAAGTTGAAATTATTTATGGGATTTGTTTTCTCCAGTCGTTTCCCCAAATATACTACTTTGTTCTTATTAAAGAAAGTGAGACTCTCAATCAGTTTATTTATGAAAGCAGCTGTTATCAACATTATGCCCAATATCTGACCAGAATTTGGAAGAGAAATAGAATTTTTTTTGTCACTAGGCATTTCAATAGCAAATACTAGATTAAACATTTCTATGCAAAACTAGTTATAAAGGAGTTGAATTTGTTTTAAAAGCACTACTTTGTGAGGTGCTTAGTATTTTAAGAGCACTACTTTGTAAGATGATTAGAACCAACCCCACTCAAATATCTAGACTTTCATGGAAACCATCCATGCTTTGTAGAGCCACCAATATCTTCCTTGACTTCCTGCCAGACATCAAAATATATTACTTTATGTTACATTCATTAAGATTATGGTAGATGAATCCATTTATTTGAGTTAAAGAGATAATGGATGCTGTTATTTCAAAATATAACTGTATTCTTAGTTAGCAAGTGAGTATTTCAAAAGGGGTAGTTATAACCCTAGCCTAATGGTTGATTTATGTGAAAACTTCAAACACTATTTCAAGGAAATGAGAGAGATATTTTTGTTCAGGATTTCTGAAAATATATAAATTGTATCAGACTGGAGATTACTATTCATTTCTTCTTGATATTTGCTAAAACATATATATCATAAATTCATATTTTGCATACTATACAAACAAGTTTAAAATTTAAAACAAGGTCTCAATTGATTCTTCAATGGATCATTAATAAAGTAGGCCAAGTTTCAACTATCCAACATTTATTTAATAAGAGAGTGATTAGATGCAGTGAAAAAAAATGTTCTACTGGGAGCTCAATCTCTTAAAACTCCCTATTTCCCACAAGAATATTACCAGAGAAAATTATTTTCCTGCAATTAAAATTTAAATGCATGTCTCCTATGATTTTTCAATGTGAAGTGAAGCTGTTTATTTGATAAGAGTACTTGAAAATATTGGAATTTTTGCTCCCAATATATCTTTGAAGTGAACATGCTAGCAATGAACACTTAATCCATCCTTCTTGTTGCTGTTTTCAGCTTTTTCCAGATGATACAGATATATTTCTGGAAAACCTCAGTAGCAGCAAACAAGATTAAAAAATGATACAATAAAAGCCCAACAGATTTTTTTAATTGCATTCTTTTTGTTTTAAAGTTGCATTGTAAATTTTCTTAATATATTTTGACAGTGTTAATTATTATTTAATAGATGTATATTTGTCTATATCATATAATTATAATTTTGTCTATATCATTCCATTATTTCCATGAAAATAAAAATTGCCTGAATACCTATCACCTTTGTATCCATATCCAAGGTTACTTAAAACTAACATAGTACTTTAAGTGTAGTAGCTACTTGGAAAAAAATTTTTTTTTTTTTTGCGGTACTAGGGATTGAACTCAGGGGCGTTCTACCTCCAAGCTACACCCCCAGCCCTAGTTTTTATTCTTTATTTTGAAACCGGGTCTCACTAAGTTGCAGAGTGCCTCACTAGGTAGCTGAGGCTGGCCGCGAACCCGGATCCTCCGGTCTCAGCCTCCCGAATGCTGGGATTACAAGCGTGCGCCACCACGCCCGGCTGGAAAAATTTTTTTGAGAAATTTAATTTTTTCCCAAATAGTGGAACATTAATATAAAATATTTTTAAATTATCTGATTAAAATTAATTTATCATTTTTCATTTATAAAAGTGCTGTAGGTTAATTATAAGTGTTTTTGCTAATGTGAGAAATAGTTTGTCAATATTTTAATTACTATTTTATTGTCTAATGAGTGTGATAACCTTTTCATATTTTTTAAGTTTAAATTTGCTATTATTGAATTATCTGTCTTTACATTTTATCAATTTGTCTACTGTTTGCCTGCTTATTAATTATACCTCCTCGATATTCTAAGGATATTAAAAATTTACCTACTCATATGAACTTTAAAAGTTTTCTCATAAACTACCCTTCCCTTTTGACCTTCTTTATAATCATTTTTGGCATTTCTTTTATGTAATATTTATGCAGTTAAACCTGTTATTCTTCTCCTTTATGAATTATACATATTCTGTCTACATAAGAAAGCATTCTTTCACTTCCATTCTGAAGTCAGTCAATATTCTTTAAAATTGTGATAATTTTCATGTGCTTTCTTATCCTTTCTAAATTTAATTTTGCATGTATCTGACTTAAATTTATAACATTGTTTTCTTCTAGTAGTAGCTAATTCTTTCAGATACTTTGTTAAATAAGCCACCAATTTACCACCAAATTGAAGTGCTATCTTGCTCTGACAAGAAATATTTATTGTAGACCTATTATAAACCAATTTAATTGACAGCTTTACCACCCTGCAGAAATTTACATTCTATCCAGGGGAGGTAGGCATTATACACACAGACAAATCAATGGGGTAAATTCTGGCCATGATAAATTTATGCACAAGGTAAAACATGATAATGTACTAGAAATTGTGGGGTGGGGGTGGCAATGTTGTTATGGAAATTAGGGAAGATATCTCTAAGGAAGCAATATTCTAAAACTATAATACTGAGAGGCAGGAAGTCATGAGGAAAACCTAGGGGAAATATATTTCAAGATGAAAAAATAGAAACTATGCAGCATTCAAGAGAAAAAAGCTTAATATATTTGGAAACTATGGTCAATGTACCTATAAAAATACAATGTGTTTGTATTACAAAAATGTAATATCTGTGTGGTTCAAAGATGGTAAATACGAGAGGGGAAGTATTCTTAGAGAGATATATTGTAGAGCCCATGCTTCTGACATTTTAAGACATCGATTTTTTTTCTAGTTGTAATTAAAAGTGATTCGAAGGATTTAAACAGGGGGAGTGATGTGATCTCTTCTTTGTTTTAAGTGGATCACTTTGGCAACTATGTGGTGGATGTTCGATTAGTCTGGGTTTTCCTTCAGGGAATTTGTCAATTCTCATCATGAGGAATGAATAGAAAGCAGAAAGAAATCGCAAGGAATTTGCAGCAGATTTCCATGGCTTGAATAAAGTTATAGTACAGAGATCATAAACTACAGAGCCGGGCATGGTGGCGCACTCTTGTCATCCCAGTAATTGGGAGGCTAAGATAGGAGGATGCAGGTTCACGGCCAGCCTCAGCTACTTAGTGAGGCTCTCCACAACTTAGTGAGACCCTGTTTCAAAATAAAAAATTAAAAATAGGACTGGGTATGTAGCTCATGTATGCCCCTGGGTTCAATCCCCAGCAATGCAAAAACAAAAAACAAAAAACCCACACATACACACAATATAATATGAAAAAGGAAAGGAAACAATGTAAAGAAAAATCCACAAATATAAAATAAAATCACATTGTTCCACTGAACGTAAAGTGACTGAATGATCTGCTTAAAAGACTGTCTTCCTGGTTAGATGAGAAAGTAAACATAAAATAATCCTACTCAAAGAAAAGTTGGTAAACATTTAATTATAGAGACATTTCAATAAATTTCTTCAGAATGAGCAGGTTTACTTGTCAAGAAATACAAAAACTTAGAGGAATTGAAAAATACATAGAACAAACAAACTCCATTCGAGGTAGGAGAGAAGAAATTAAATATCAGATAGAAAGGAGATGAATTGGGAAAGAAAAAAATATAATTTTAAAATCTAAAATCTTCATAATTCTTAGCTTCGCCTGACAGAGACTGGTCTTTCTTAGACAAAATCCCTTATTGGGTCACACTTTTAATTATAATAGCATATCTGGCCTGTCTTTTCTTAGGCAATGGTCTTCAATAGGCCTGGCCTATATACTTTTAATAATAAGAGCCCATCTGGTCTGTTTTGTTTCCTCAGTCCTCAAAACGCCTGCTCTAAACTTTTTATTCATAATGACCTAGCTTCACACCTGAAATTCCTGATGAAGTCTCTCACATTTGTCAAGCCCCCACACCCCATCTTCACACCTTAACTTCCAGGGAGGGAATAATCCCCCAAAGAAATGGCAAGGAGCGGAAAATTCAAAGAAAGGAGACCAGCCATCTCACAACCCCATTTTTTTTTTTTTTTTGCAGTACTGGGGATTGAACTCAGGGGCATTCTGCCTCTGAGCTAGCTACACCCCCAGCCCTATTTTTTATTCTTTGCTTGGAAACAGGGTCTCACTAAGTTGTATAGTGCCTCACTAGGTAGCTGAGGCTGGCCTCGAACTTGGATCCTCCGGTCTCAGCCTCCCAAATGCTGGGATTACAAGCATGAGCCACCACGCCTGACACAACCCTATTCTTGCCTTGTGCCCCTAGCCACCTCCCCTCTCAGCATTCCCTATGAGAAAAGAATTGCAAAGATCTCAAGTGCCTCTCATGTTCTTGAGGTGGCCCGTGTTCTCCCTTGAACATGGATCTCCACTTTTCCTAAATAAAACCTCTGCCTTTGTCTCTGACTAGCACATGCTGAAATTCTTTTTGCCAAGAAAGTCAAGGACCCCAAGGTCCTGAGGTAAGTTTCCCATTCCCAAATGTGGGAACACCTCAGGACTCTTCATGGAATTACCATGTTTTCCCTTGACACATTTACTCAGCTATATTATTACTAATATTACGTCATTTAATCCTTATAACAACCTTGAAAGATTAAATGTACTACTCCCATTTGCATACAGAGTTAGTAACACAATAATCAATATTTAAACCATGTATATCTGACTAAAGAGCTCTCTGTAGTCCTGCTTCACCCCACCTATCCCTGGTTCCTAAAATGAGTGGCTAGCCTGGCACGGAGGTGCACACTTGTAATCCCAGTACTTGGGAGGCTGAGACAGGAGGATCCCAAGTTCTCATGCCCAGCCTCAGCAACTTGGCAAGCCCCACCTTCCACCTACATAGTGATATCTTGTTTCAAAATAACAAATAAAATTGGGCGTGGAGTAGAGCTTGGAGGTTCAATACCCAGGGTTCAATCTCTAGCAACACACACACACACACACGTACACACACACACACACACACACACACACACACACACACACACACACGGCCACAGGGAAAAAAAAATAGCTAATAAGCTGTTTTAATATAAGGCCAGAAAATATGCCTAAGATTAAGAATGCTGAAATTGAAGCCATGTAAGAACAAAAATGGTCAAGAGTGGGGGTTCTGCCATATACCATATGACAATAAAACATTTATGTTTACTAAACATTTCCTTGCCCAAATTATTTAATATCTTAAGTGGAGATGATGCTACAATAGATAGACCATAAGTTAACTGTGTGCATTACATGTGGAAATACCTGAAAGTACGTAAATCCAGACTTATCAGAGAATAAACAGTGATTATAAGCACTTTTCCCTGCTTCCTAATCCTATTGTGTTCATAAAATTTTGAGTTAAAGAACTATATCTAGTTAACATTGAAAAAAAAAATATGATTACACCTAGACTATTGTGTTCAAGGTTTGATGTCTCAAAATGACCAAATACAGTTAACATTTATATTTTGACATAGAACTTCAACTCAATACAGAAGAGAAAAAGGAGATTAAACTAGGTTTAGGGCATTGGAAGCCTCGGACCCATTAATTCACATTACTGCATGGAGCTAGTATTATAGAGAAACAGTTTCTCAAATATTACTTTATCAACTTACTTTCAAAAGTAAATAAACCAGAAAGTTGAGTTAAAATATGTTTAGTATCATATTGAAGAACCTGTTTTTCAAAACACTCAAGTAAAAAAAATCTGATTAATCAAATGCATATTATCTGTTATCTTTGTTCTTTATTTTTTAATATTATCAACCTTTTGACATTTTTGTGTTTTGATATTTTTTGGTTGTAATTTTTCAAGTTGCCTAGAAAATGAGCCAACTTTGTATATTGAGATTTGGGATGCTTTTACATATCTTCCTTTTTATGTATCATATAATTTCTTTAGCTCTTAGAATTACAAAGTTGGGTATAAAGAGACATTTACAAAGAACTCTAACCTGCTCAGACACATTAGAACAAAACCAAATCACTGAAGGTTATTTAGTAAAATATGAAATAATTAGCTGGTTTTCAGAGAATTTTTAGACATCATTCTTAACAAATTTGACCTTATTTTTCACAACAAACTACTATCTTGAGAACAGATAATGAGCATGCATGAAGAATTAGAATTATCTTCACTTCAAGTGATGCAAATTAAGTCAAAGTAGAGTGAAAAAGAAGAGGAGTGGGTAGATTATTGCTTTAAATAAATTGAATGAGCTCAAGGGACAAAAACAAGGGATTCAGAGAATGTCTTTCAAACTCTGCTTTTCTCCATAACTTCATTTTTTTTTTTTTTTGCAGTACTGGGGATTGAACCCAGGGGCATTCTATCTCTGAGCTACACCCCAGCCCTATTTTTTATTCTTTATCTTGAAACAGGATCTCACTAAGTTGCAGAGGGCCTCACTAGGTAGCTGAGGCTGTTCGTGAATCCAGATCCTCCGGTCTCAGCCTCCCGAATGCTGGAATTACAAGCGTGCGCCACCATGCTCGGCTCATAACTTCAAATTTTGATTGCATAATGACCCTTCACTGTTGGTGACAAGATAACCACAGATACCATCCGATCCGTCCACCCCCACATACCCCCACACACATTCACACTACTAACAGTTACTTCGCAAAACAAACTTCAACTGTAGAAAACTGACTGGATATGTATAGTCATATGTCTATTCCTGTGGTAGGAAAGGTGGCAGAGATGAAAATGGGCACAACTAAATCATCAGGAATAGAATTCCCACTGAGCAGTGGTCAGAGGAGAAATGACACTCAACACCTTAACTAATAGATATTTACTATGTAGAGAGAGAAAGGGAAGTCTTAGATTTATTTGTCTGCCATTGCTACTTCATTTCCTCCATTTTATTTTTTCTCTTTCACATTATACTGTCCAGCTCTTGAGGCAGTGGGGTCGGGGTCCCTCAACAGGTGTGGAATGAGACGAGGTTGCAAGAATACGCACACACCAAAAGCAGTGAAGAAGCGTATCTGTTTTATTGTTTGTTAGTCACTGTTTTATACTATTTTTTTTGCAATGAGGCATATAGAACAGGAATTTCCACAGACCTGTTTCTCCAAAGGTCATCCTCAAACAGTCAAGGTTACAACACATATATAAAAATTCTTTTAGTCCATAAAAATTCTTAAAAATACAACACGTATATAAAGATTCTTTTCCATTAGTTTAAATCATTACAATTTGTTTAGCCCCTTTAAGCAATGCTCTTATCTTATCTCAGGTAGCTAGAGGGTTAATGTATCCTGTAAAATTCTAGGAAGACAAGGTAGGAGTGGGTAAAAGATTATTTGTAGTAACTAGATAAACTTGCAAAGACTATTTCTTGACTAATGCTTGTAAGAGGTAAATGAATTGGGTTGTCTCGAGGCACTGCTTTTTCAGCTAAGCGATCAGTATTTGTCAGGCCACATCCGGCAGAAATTTTCCTGTATAATTAATGTAAAAGCAAAACCCAAAGCACCCCAAATTTCCAGAATATAATAATGCAAAGTGGAATATGCCATGCATTCCTTCTTTGGAATCGTCTGCCTTGCAGGACTCCAGTGGATCGAGCCTTGCTCAAGATCCAGCTAATAAGGAGCTGTGGCATGATACACCATTCATTATACTCACTTCCAAATTGTCTTTCTTATTACTTTTTTGATAACTTCAACTTAATTTCTGTATATGTGCTGATGCATTCTATTTCAGTTCAAATATTTTGGTGAATTCCTAAAATTACATTTTCTTCTTCACAAAATCATCTCTGTATCCAAAAGTTGACTAGATATAAGACATCTGCCCAAAAGACACTAATTATGAAAATTTAGAAAACAAGGACCTACATAGAAAAGAGCACAAACTACAGGGAAAAAAGCCTATGAGTTTCCAGGTTCCATGAGGGGAAACAGCTGGAAACAAAAGCATTACTGCCAACACTATAATGAAAAAGAAAAAAGAAAGAAAAGAAGGAAGGAAGGAAGGAAGAAAGAAAGGAAGGAAGGAAGGAAGGAAGGAAGGAAGGAAGGAAGGAAGGGGAGAGACTTTCACAAAGACTGGCCCCAAATTGAAGAACCATAAAAACAATTTCGCTGGGATGTGATTGTGGTCTCTTACCAGAAATATATAAGCATTTAAACATTTTTAAAAATTCTAAGCACAATCATGTAGAAAAGCACCCTACAAAATACATAACTAATACTCCTCTTCAAAAGTGTCAGTTTACAAACTGCAAAAAAAGAAAAACAAACAAACAATAAAACAAAGAACAAGGATTGATTAAGATTAAAAGAAACTAAACAGACATAACAACTAATAAACCATAGAATTCTAAAATGAATCCTGGAGCAGATCAAAGGACATTCACGAGAAAATTGGCAAAATTCAAATAAGGTCTTTATAATAGTTAAGAGTATTGTGCCAAATCAAATGTTCTGGGTTTTGTAAGTGTACTATATTTATGTGGGTTGTTGACCTTAGGGGAAAGTAGTGAAAGAGCATATAGGAAACTTCTACTCTTTGTAAAACATTGCTGAATGTCTAAAATAATTTCCAAGTAAAAATCTAAAATAACTGAAAAATTACATTTACATTATCTTTAATACATGTGATTTATTTTAAATTATAAGTATCCAAGTTATTTTACAAAGTTCAGTTTTAGAATTGGAAAATAAATCAAATTAACTTGATATTAATAAACACTTACTATTTACAGTTATATAACTCTTAAATTCCTCAAAGAACTTTCCTATAAATTATCTCACACTCCTCTTTCATCAATCCTGTAAAGAAAATATCAGGTCCATGTTACAGATAAGGACAAAATGTTCAGTGAGTGTCACAATGTCTCATCCAAGGGCATATAACCATTTGGTAACCGGATTTACTTCACTCCCCTTTCAATGGTACTATGCTGCTTCCAAATGCCTACTATATGCAAGATACTCTACTAGATTTCCAGAATCACATATATGATATTTTGTTAAAGTACCAAAAAATGAACAGATATTTGAAAAACCCACATTAAACCAAAAGGTTCCATTGGGATTTGTTGAGAGTATTAATCTTGTATCAAAGATGGGATATTAGCTGACAATAAAGAAGTCAAAAGAGCAGGCACCTTTGATCAGGAAGAGAGCAAGTAATCACATTCTATTGTGTTCTTGCCTCAAGCTCCCAGAATTTAGACAGACTATATTTGATTGCAGGAAACACTAAGCCATTCTGATGCTATGCTGAGCAACCATGTTGCTTTTCTTTTAGGTAATACAGCATCAATGGTTGAGAGAAAACCAATTTCTTCTGTCAAAATTCACTTATTGTGCACTGGTGGGTGTTTCTCTATGCGGCAGATTTATGCCTCATATTAAAACTAAAAGCAATGTCATTGCCAATTGAGGTACTTATCTTTGACATTTACTGTCACTCTTCTCATTGCTCAAAGGACAACAACAGCTTAGAATTTCTATTTTGTTGACGTGAAATTACTAAGCCACTACTAAAACTTGCTCCCTTGAGATACTGAGCATCACAATGTTAATCATCTGAGTGGCAGGCACAGACGTAAGGGCTGGTAATGCTATCTTGGGTAAAACATATAATCTCTAGTTGAATGAGCGGAAGAAGAAAAGTTGTTATTGTTTGTGATTTTTTAGTACAGTTAACAACAGAGGAGGTAGGCAGTTTGACAATGTAGGTAAAGGCGCATTTTAATCACGCCACAGTCAAAGCCCAGAAAGTGTCAGATAAAACTGTACCATATTATGATTTCCAAGACTTCAAGGCCTTTCTTGACAAGTTTAATGTTGACCACAGAAATCAAGTTCCTTTTGATTGTTGGGACCAAGTGAAGTCAGTAGACAACAGCTTTGTTTTAGAGGTGCAAATCTTTTAGTAACTATATTGAAAAATTCAATTAATATTAATTATGCATTTTCTTTTTTTTTTTTTTGTACTGGGGATTGAACCCAGGGGTGGTCTAACTCTAAGACATGCCCTCAGCCCTATTTTTATTTTTTTATTTTGAAACAATATGAGTAAGTGGCTGAAGGTCTCACTAAATTTGAGGCTGGCCTCAAACCTGAGATCTCTGTCTCAGCCTCCCAAGTACTGGAATTAGAGAAATGTTCCTCCATGCTCAGCAAGCATCCTTTCTTGAAACAGTTGGCAAGACTTGATGATACAGAGGAAGTTAAGACCACTTCTAGTGCCTTTACTCATTGAACATCATTTTTTTAATGAACATGAACTGAGTATAGCACACATGTAGCACAATTTTCTGAGCACTGGGGTGAAGGCAGTGAATTAAGTAGTTAAATTTTCTGCTGTAAGAAGCTCTCATGCAGCCAGGCACAGTGGCACATGCTGGTAATCCTAGTACTTGGAAGTCTGAGACAAGAAGATCACAGGTTCAAGGCCAGCCTCAGCAATTTAGCAAGATTCTGTTTCCAAATAAAAAAAATAAAAAAGAGACAGGGGTGGAGATCAAAGGTAGAATGCCACTGGGTTTAACACTCACTACTGGAAAAAAAATAATCTCACATGCTATGGGAAGAAAATAACCAACATTTGGTAAGGTGGTATCCGCACTATTTTACATACTTTTGATTATTTAAGTATCACAACCAACCTATGATATATTATAATTGATTTTAAGGAACCATTTTAACATTAGCATTCTTACTGATTATTTAAAATGAAATATGATGAAGTGGTTTAAGTGCAATAGTACAATGGCTTTCACAAATGGAGAGCTTGTATTAATTGAGTATTATAAGAAGAAAATTGCTAATTTTAATAACATATGAACTACATTATGATATGAAACTATAATGCACGAGTAAAAGTATAAAAATAAAATTCTGTCATGCAATTTTTTTAAGATTTACTTTTCTCGTGAGATTTTTCCTTTGTGGAACTGGGGATTGAACCTGGGAGCATTTTACCTCCAAGCTACACTCCTAGCCCCTTTTATTTATTTATTTATTTGTTTGTTTGTTTGGAAACAAAGTCTCACTAAATTGCTGTAAGCCTGGCTACATTGCTGAGGCTGTCCTCGAACCTGCGTTCCTCCTGTCTCAGCCTCTTAAACACTGGTAGTACAGAGGTGGATCTTACATTATGTGAGATTATTTATGGCAAAGCTCACATACATAAATAAATTTAATATATTGATTTCATATCAATATCCACTGAGGTTAGTTTGAGTACATATCTGATTTCATATACTATTATTATCTTTCTACCCATACTTATTACACTATACACACACACACACACACACACGTATATAACTTCACAGCAACTTTATTTCTGACAATCCACATGTTAATTAACAGGTGAATGGAAAACTTATGGTACAGCCTTATAATGGAATACCACTCACAGTAAAAAAGCAATGAACTACCAACACACCACACCATGATATAGATTAATTTCAAAATAGTGAGACTGAGTAAAAGAAAGCAAACCAGAAAAAAAGGTGTACTGCATAATTTCATTTATATTTTGTATAATTCCATTTACAGAAAATGCTAGACAATTCAAAGTAATCTAAAGTTGTTGCTCAGGGAGGTGAGGGTACAACTAGGGGTTGTAGGAATGCAATAAAAGAGGCATGAGAAAACTGGAAAATTATAGATATATTAATTATTTGCTTATCTGGCTATATTTATTCTTTTTTATTTTGTTACATGGTCCTAAGGATGGAATCCAGGGTCTTGTGCATATATGGAAAACACATGCTTAACCACTGAACTACATACTCAACACCTGGCTATGTTTATCCTGACTATCTGGATATGTTTAATCATGATTGCTATGATAGTTTTCTGCTGTTTGCATGTGTCACAAATATTGTACATACTCTAAATATGTGTAGTTTTACATTATACCACTTATATCTCAAGCTATTAGAAAAAATGATCTAACTAATGATCAGTCTACTTTTTATCCAAATAAGCACTTATCTTTTTACTTTTTAAGTAAGATGACTGAATTGTTAGCTTGCCAATTTATTTATTACAAAATAACTAAAATGTTTTAAGTTATTGCAAAAGAAAACTGCTGAGTGAAAATATCATATTCTGAAATTTATTCTTTGCCTTGGAAAACTAATAACTACAAAGTTGATTATAGTGACTACATATCAGATACTGTATAAACATTTTTTTTGTAATGGGGATTGAATTCAATGAAATTCAACTCTGAGCTACACTCCCACACATTTATAATTTGCATTTTTATCATTTTATTTTTAATATTTTGTATGAAGGATTGGACCTAGAGGTGTTCTATGTCCAAGTTTCATCCACAGCATTATTTAATCTTTTATTTTGAAGCAGGGTCTCATTAAATTGCTGAGGCCGATTATCAACCTGCCATCTGCTTGTAGCAGCCTCCTAAGTACTGGTAAAAACAGACTTGCACCACCAAGTCAGACTTAGAAATGAATTTAAAATCCAGTAACTTCCAGGTATTGTGGCTTGTGCCTATAATCCCAGTATCTGGGATGCTGTGATAGGAGGATCACAGGTTTGAGACCAGACTCAGCAACTTAGGGAAACCCTGTTACAAAACAAAAATTAAAGAGTCCTGGGATATAGCTCAGAAATAAGTTGTCAGTGGCATCAATCCCCATTACCAAACCATAAAATAAAAGCCAATTTACCAATCTGAAGTTAGTTCTATAGTATTGCTATTAACTTAACATATCCCCAATATTGTTTCTTACCTCCATTAAGATAGATTTATTGTCTTCTGTGTGCTAGTATTGAAAAATTGTTCCGGTATTAACTTCCAACAAAAATATAAAAAGAAATCAGAGTCTGGGTGCTCTGCAGGCACCCGGCAGGGAGAAACACAGCTTAGCCTGTTACACTCCCCTCTGTCCCTTGTCTTAACCCATAATAAGAATGTAGAGGCAATTAAAGCCTTTAGCCTACAAAATACATGGAGGCAATCAGTGCCTCTGTTTCCCTCCTATTTTTTGTGACCTGGTCTTGGTGTGGGAAATGTAAATTCCGTATGTTGCTTCAAAGCACTCATAGTTGATGGGCAACCAATACGGCCCAATACAACAGAGGTAAAAACAAGACAGATCATTGACCCCTGCACTTAGTAAGTGCACCATCTGGAGACAAGGAGACATTACTCGCCTAAGAAGTGTTACTAGCCCACTGTCTTAGTAACGCTGATAACATACCAATAAGAAAACTTGTATTTAAGGGCCAGGGTAGAAGGGGAGAGGCAGAGTTCCATTTTCAGACTTTCCAGTGTGTCTGCCAAGCATGTTGCTTTTCTTCACTTCCTTTTCTATTTTCTACTAACTTTGTAAAAAAGATTTGTTAAAGCTGTAATCAGAAGCATTTTACCTCAGTGTTATGAACCTGATCTTTTTTCATTTTTATTTTGAAACACCTTCTTGCATAGTTGCTGAAACTAGACCCCAGCCTGGGGTCTTCCTGCCTTAGTCTCCCAAGTTGTGGGATTCCAGCTGTACACTAGGAGCCTGGTTTAGAACTACATTAAAAATCCACTTACATCCAGATATGGTAGTGTATTTTTGGTAATTCCAGTATTTGGGAGGCTGAGACAGGAGGATTGCATGTTTCAGATCAACCTCAGGAACTTGGACTCTTACAAAAAATACTGGTATCCTTTCCAGGTATATATTTATATGTTCTGATTTGCATTATGACCATCTTCTTTATACAAAGATACAAATGGGATTTGTTTTATTCCAGATAAATCATTTTTGTGTCCTTCTTATAAAACTGTGTAACTGTTGCTTGTTAACATTCACCAGAAGTACAACACACAATGTTTTGAGATAATAGCCATCACCTGCAAGACAGCTTAAAAAGATTGCTGAAACTGATCTTTTGGGTATTCAACAACTAAGATTTAGAGAATAATAAGGAAATAAAATGACTAAAGAGAAACAACCAATATTTTGGCCCTAAGTCCTCCAAGATCAAATAGGAACCAGAGATAATGGGACTTTGCTCAAGGCCCCTCCAACTCTGATGAGTCATCTGACTTCCCAGAACAGGGAAATCAGAAGGTTGCAGAGGCTGGGAACCTCAAGCACATACTCTGAGAAAAGGAGGGATACCAGAGAAAAAAATGTCCTCTGTGCTTCAAAGAAAACCCAATGGTCAGTGAGACTGAGACTGATACCCGTCCTGGCAGATGGAACAACTGGTAGAGATAAAGACTCTCCAAGTCCCTAAGAGTAACCCTGAGGAGACTTGACTGACGTTAACAACAAAAATGTTAGACAAATTTATGTTTGCCCAACATTGGGCTAACCGCTTCATCTTAAACACCCAGTGGGAGAGTATAACCAGAAAAAAAAGACTCATATTCATGGAGCCATTTAAGACCACCCACATAATATACCTATCTTCTGACTTTGGCTCCCTCTTATATTCTACATTATAATTTATAATGGTATTTCTGCTTTTAGGCTCGGCTCACAAAAAATAGGATATGAAACAAAATGTCCAAAACTTCCCTCCAGTTAAGTCCTTAAAAGATGCTGTAAGTTAAACCTGTCATTCTTGAGATTTTACAGATCCAGGACCCTCAGACACCACAAAAGTGGAGATTCCTATTTCTGTAAGCTACTAGAGGATCAAAATCCTGTTTAAAAATCCTTCATACAAAAAACCTGTTTTAGCCGGGCGTGGTGGCGCATGCTTGTAATCCCAGCATTCGGGAGGCTGAGACCGGAGGATCCGGGTTCGCGACCAGCCTCAGCTACCTAGTGAGGCACTCCGCAACTTAGTGAGACTCAGTTTCAAAATAAAGAATAAAAAATAGGGCTGGGGGTATAGCTCGGAGGTAGAATCCCCTGAGTTCCATCCCCAGTACCGCAAAAAAAAA
>PVLC010022650.1:0-20955 GCA_004027655.1 Graphiurus murinus
AGGAATCTTCCCCAAAGAGTCACCTTGGAACAGTATCCCTTGTTGGACATTAAAACTTGTACTCCTTCCTGTTTAGTGGAGGAATTAAGCGAGAATTTTGGACGGTGAAGTGACCTTGCTGATCCTGGTGCTCCGAATGCTGAGGAGCTCACTGCCCCTTGGTTTTTGTTTTTTTTTTTTTTTTTTTTTTTTTTTTTTTTTGGTTTTTTTTTGGCGATACTGGGGATTGAACTCAGGGGCATTCTACCTCCGAGCTATACCCCCAGCCCTATTTTTTATTCTTTATTTTGAAACCGAGTCTCACTAAGTTGCGGAGTGCCTCACTAGGTAGCTGAGGCTGGCCGCGAACCCGGATCCTCCGGTCTCAGCCTCCCGAATGCTGGGATTATAAGCGTGCGCCACCACGCCCGGCTCTCACTGCCCCTTGGAAGTCAGACTAATGGCATGGATATCATCTTTTATCAGTTTTGATATATCTTTTTAAATGAAAAAACTTGCTCTGCTCTCCATATTTATGAACTCTTGGGGTGGAAGAAAAAGACTCCCGAGATTTTAAATTTTCAACAAAGACAATTTTAATGAAATAAAGTTTTGCAATTCTTCAAACAAACAAACAAAACACAGGGTTTTGTTAAATTGTGATGGCCTTGCTAAATTGCTGAGGCTGGCCACTAACCTGTGGTACTTCTGTCTCAGCCTCCCAATTACTGAGATTACAGGTTTGCACCACCACACTTGGCTAGCAAGTTTGTTTTACACATGGATTCTCTTTCCTCTCTTTTTTATTCCTAATTCTGTCGTACAGATAAAGAAAAAATACACTCACAAGAAAAACAGCCCGGCATGGTGGCGCATGCTTGTAATCCCAGCATTCGGGAGGCTGAGACCGAAGGATCTGGGTTCGCAGCCAGCCTCAGCTACCTAGTGAGGCACTCCGCAACTTAGTGAGACCAGGTTTCAAAATAAGAATAAAAAATAGGGCTAGGGGTGTAGCTCGGAGGTAGAATGCCCCTGAGTTCAATCCCCAGTACCACAAAAAAAAAAAAAAAAAAAAAAGAAAAACACAAAAAATTTCCCACCTGTGCTGAAGGAAATGTGTTATTTGCACATTTTCTTTTCTTTTTCTCTTTCCTTCTTTTTTCTTCCTTTGGCACTAGGGATTGAACCCAGGGTCATTATACCTCTAAACTACACCTCCAGTCCTCTTTATTATTATTTTTTTTTATGTTGAAACAGAGTCTCGATAAATTGCTGAGGCTGGCCTTGAGCTGCCATCTTCCTGTCTCAGCCTCCCAAGTTCTGGGGTTACAGGTGGGTGCCACTTTGCCAGGCTGTTGAATATTTTCTAAACATTATCTTTTGAACTGAAATGAACATTTCCCAATTTTCCTCATGAGTTCTATATCACTGGTATATCACCTCTCAAGAGTTACTCAGACTTAACTGCCTGGCTTGTTCCTTAACACATACATATACACAAATGCAGACAGTCCCTAAAGACTACAGGGTTTTTTTTTGCGGTACTGGGGATTGAACTCAGGGGCATTCTACCTCCGAGCTACACCCCCAGCCCTATTTTTTATTCTTATTTTGAAACCTGGTCTCACTAAGTTGCAGAGTGCCTCACTAGGTAGCTGAGGCTGGCCGCGACCTGGATCCTCTGGTCTCAGCCTCCCGAATGCTGGGATTACAAGCGTGAGCCACCACGCCCGGCTAAGACTACTGTTTTCTTCTTCTTCTTTTTTTTTTCCAGTACTGGGGATTGAACTCAGAGGCATTCTACCTCCGAGCTATACCCCCAGCCCTATTTTTTATTCTTTATTTTGAAACCGAGTCTCACTAAGCTGTGGAGTGCCTCACTAGGTAGCTGAGGCTGGCCGTGAACCGGAATCCTTCTGGTCTCAGCCTCCCGAATGCTGGGATTACAAGCGTGCGCCACCACGCCCGGCTCTGTTTTCTATTTGAACTAATTTCTTTTTTCTCATCTGTTCAACCACTTGCTTCTGGTCCTAAAAATAAACTCTAAAGGAATTAAAGACAGAGAATAATCAAAATAACAAACATAGAAAGTTAAAAGTTCTAAAAGCAGACTAAGAAAGCACACTCACCTTCTCCTTTAGTGCTGGTAGGAAATTTTAAAATCAACAAATCTGCTGCCTGTGTGACTCTGCCTTTGGCATCTCCTGCAAAACGTGTAGAACTGGAAACCCTCCAACCTGCTTCCACTTCCTTCACTGCAGGTGGGAAATTTATACAGTTTTAAATTTATACAATTTGTCTGCCATTTCCTTTGGTGTAGACAAAAATTCAAAACAAACTCATCTACAGACTGTGCATGGAGGGTAGTTTTCTCCAGATCCACCCTCCAGACACTTTATTTTATTTGCGGCACTGGGGATTGAACCCAGGGGCATTCTACCTCTGAGCTACACCCCAGCCCTATTTTTTATTCTTTATTTTGAAACAGGGTCTCACTAAGTTGCTGAGGGCCTCACTAAGTAGCTGAGGCTGGCCGCTAACTGGGATCCTCCTATCTCAGCCTCCCAAGTACTGGGATTACAAGCATGCACCATCACGCCTAGCTCCTCCAGATACTATAAAGCTCAACTTGTTCCTTCTGCCTCTCTCAAGCCAGCCCAGACATGTTTGCATGCCCATTTCACCACCTGGAGTCTCCTCGGTAATAAAATTTCTCTAGAACTCTTTTTTTGTTGAGTAAGTTGCTGAGGGTGGCCTTTTTTTTTTTTTTTTTTTTTATACTGGGAATTGAATCCAAGGGCATTCTACCTCCAAGCCACACTCCAGCCTTTTTCTTTTCTTTTCTTTTCTTTTTTTGTGGTACTGGGGATTGAACTCAGGGGCATTCTACCTCCGAGCTATACCCCCAGCCCTATTTTTTTTTATTCTTTATTTCGAAACCGAGTCTCACTAAGTTGCGGAGTGCCTCACTAGGTAGCTGAGGCTGGCCGCGAACCCGGATCCTCCGGACTCAGCCTCCCGAATGCTGGGATTACAAGCGTGCGCCACCACGCCCAGCTCCTAGCCCTATTTTTTATTCTTTATTTTGAAACCGATTCTCACTAAGTCGCAGAGTGCCTCACTAGGTAGCTGAGGCTGGCCGTGAACCCGGATCCTCAGGTCTCAGACTCCCAAATGTTGGGATTACAAGCGTGCGCCACCACACCTGGCTCCTATTTTATTTTATTTAATTAATTTTTTTTGCACTACTGGGGATTGAACTCAGGGGCATTCAACCTCTGAGCTACACCCCCCAGCCCTATTTTTTATTATACTGGTTAATATAAAACTTATTAATTAAATATTGTCTAAATAACTAAATGAAAAGTTTACATAGTTGCTGCACAGTACCAAACTTATAGATCTAAACTAGTTAAATCAAGAGTGTGATTCCAAGTTTTAAAAAATTATTTTAGGGGGAATATGAGAAAAAAGTAAGAGGACACATGCTTCAATTTCCTGTTCTTCTGAACTCTCTGGCAAAATTACAACAAATGACCCATGCTATGATCTGCCTTTTCTTATACCTTGGTAGGGCTGAGTGATGCTGGGGCAGGGGAGCGAGTCACAATTTTAACTGTGTCCATATGATTTCTAAACACTATTGGGCTGCTCAGTCTTTTCACTTATTCTTTTTTTGGGGGGGGGGGTACTGGGGATTGAACTCAGGGACATTCTACCTCCAAGCTATACCCCCAACCCTATTTTTAATTCTTTATTTTGAAGCAGGGTCTCACTAAATTGTGGAGGGCCTCACTAGGTAGCTGAGGCTGGCTGAGAACCCGGATCCTCCAGTCTCAGCCTCCCGAATGCTGGGATTACAAGCATGCGCCACCACGCCCGGCTCACTCCAGTCCTTTTAATTTTGATTTTGAAATAGGGTCTTACTAAGTTGCTTAGGCTGGCCTCATACCTTCAATCCTCCTATCTCAGTCTCCCAAGTACTGGGATTAAAGTTGTGCTCCACCACGCCTGGCTTCTTAATGAACAATAGTGTCATGAGCCTTCACATCTGACCTAAAATTAAGAAGGGGCAGGGTCGATTTGCCAAAGTAGGTAACTAGAAAACATTCATGCACAAAAATTCCAATCTTACTATTTTGTCATGAAAATTATAACATCCAGGAAGACTGGTTAGCAAATTTGGGTCAAGAAAAGAGAAAAGGAAAAGGAAATCTCCATGAGAAGCTAAATCATAATGCAAAGGATGTCTGTTGAGAATGGAATCAGCATATGGGAAATTGAATGATTTTGACTGGTTTTCTCCATGCTTTTATAAAACCACTCTTTGTCTCTCTCCCTCTCTCTCTCTCTCTCTCTCTCTCTCTCTCTCTTTTTCCCAGGATTTCCATTAAATAAGGATTTACCTCTATGTAGCCTTTGAGAGGGCAATTTTAAAAGTTGAGATAAATTCTAATAAAAATCCATTTTAAAGTTTACAATAATTGCTCATATACTCACAATACTGTGTAGCCATTATCACTATCTAATTTCAGAAAACTTCTATTGTCTTCTCAAAGAATCCCTGTACCTATTAGTAGCCACTCCCAATTCCTTTCTATCCCAATTCCCTGGCAATGAGTTATTAACTTTGTGTATTTATAGACTTACTATTCTGGACATCACATATAAACGGAATCACATGATGTAGTTTTGGGGTCTTGTGTGTTTCACTAGGCATATGTTTTTGAGGAGCATTCTTCCATGTTGTAGCATTTATCACTGCTCTGTCCATTTTTTGTGATGCTGGGGGTTGAACCCAGGGTGTTCTACATCTGAGCAATACCCCCAGCTTATTTTATTTTAGAGCAGGTTCTCATTAAGTTACTGAGGGCCTCACTCAGTTGCTGAGAGCCTTACAAAATTGCTGAGGCTTGCTTTGAACCTGCATGTCTTGCTTTGAATCTTCCTGTCTCAACTTCCCAAGTACTGGGATTGCAGATGTGCACCACTATGACCGGCCACTTCATTCCTTTTTATGGCCTGCATAACATTCTGTTGCATAAATACATCACTTTTTGTTTATTCTTCAGTTGGTGGACATTGAGCTGTTTCCGCTTTTTAGATATAAGTAATTTAACAACATACATTGGTATACATAATTTTAAAAAATAGTTTCATTGAGATCTATTTCACATACACTAAATGTACAATTTGCACATTTAGTGTAAAATTCAATGGTTTTTAGTATATTCACAGATATGTGCTACCATCACCACAGTCCATTTTAGAATAATTTTATTACCCCCAAGAGGACCTCCCTGCACATTAGCTATCATGCCTCTACCCACCCCCACCTACCTTCCAGACCTATACAACCACTAGTCTACTTTTTGTCTGTGTTGATTTCCTTGTGCTGGACATTTCATGTAAATGGAAGTACAAAATAGCCATCTTTTTGTGACTGGATTCTTTGTCTTAGTTTATGAGTCAGGATTCTCTAGAGGAATAGAACCAACAGAAGACTATGATTATAAAAGGGACTTTATGAGGGTGGCTAACATGATCACAAGTTGGATAGTCTCATGATGGCCATCTGCATGCAGGAGAGCCGGTGGAACCAGCAGTGGCTCAGTCCAAGAAGCTAGAGCCTCAGAACATGAGGGGCCAATGATACTGCCCTAGTCAAATGGAAAGGCCTGGAAACTCCCTGGAGAATCATTGGTAGGAGCCCAGTTAACGATAGAACAAGTCAAAAGACTGAAGGAGCTAGAGCTCTGTGTCCTTAGCAATACACTTACCTGCTCAAGAAGAATCAAGCTTGCCTTCAAGCTGCTTCCTCCTTCTAGTGCCGGGGACCAAGAGAAAGAGGGAGAGACAGGGACTGGCCAGTGTGAGAGAGAGACAGACAAACAGATTAGCAATGCTGGAGGGATAAAGGGTGTTTGGGGAGCTCTCTTTTACAGAAAACTTTTTGTGTGTGTGTAATACTGGGGATTGAACCCAGAGGTATTCTACCTCCAAGTAATACCCCAAGCCTGACTTTATTTTTTATTTGGAAACAGGGTCTTGCTAAGTTGCCGAGGCTGGCTTTGTGCCTGTGATCCTCCTATCTCAGCCTCTCAAGTACTGGGATTATAAGCATGAGCCATGATGCCCAGCTACAGAAAACTTTGAAAGGGTGAACAAGTTGACCATTCGGTGAGGTTGACATTCTGTAGGGAACTTCTTAAGAGGACAGACTCCAAGGGAATCTTCAAAGTCTGCAGCCTGTAGTCAGAGTTTTCAAAGTCTTCAAAGTCACTCTCAGATGGATTGCCTTCTCCCATTGCAAGCTGTTTTGGTCCTGGGGCAAATACTGATGGTCCTTAGCTACTGCCATAAGTCTTTCCATTTGCCTCTTCCTTATCTCATTTCTCCTATTTTATTCCCCATCTCATTTCCTCTATCTCTTCTCCTTTTCATTCCCTATCTCATCTTACTTTTGACAACCAGGCAGCCATTCCTCTTACCCCTTTAACCACAACTAGGCAAGACACCACAGGGAGCACAGGGCAGAGGAAACTGCTCCCTTCTTGGCAGCTGGGAAGCAAAAGAGACAAGAGGCCAGGGTCTTTTTGTTGGGGAGGAGGAGCTGGGGATTGAACCTAGGAGAATTCTACCTCTCAGCTACATGCCAACCCTTTTTACTTTTTGTTTTGAAATAGGGTCTCAGTTGCTGAGGGTCTCATTAAATTTTTGAAGCTGGCCTAGAACCTGCGATCCTCCTGTTTCAATCTCAAAAGTCCTGGGATTATAGGCATGCATCACCATGCCAGGCTGCCAGAGTCTTAATATTCCCTTCAAGGGCACACCCTTAATCATCCAACTTCCTTCCAGTAGGCCCTACTTCCTAAAGGTTTCATACCTCCCAACAGAAACACAGGCTGGATCCAAACCATACCAGGTGTCATATCTAAGAAGCTATGGCCTAATCTAAGGTCACTAGATTTTGCTACGATTTCCTCTAAGAGTTTTATAATTTTAGATTTTACATTTAGGTGTTTGATCTATTTTGAGTTAATTTTTGTATAGAGTGTGACATAGGTGGCTCCCTTCACTCTTTTGCATGTGTTATAGTTTGAATGTGAAATGCCCCCCAGACATCATGCTCTGCAGGCAGCTGTATTGGAGGTGGGACTTGGTGGCTGGGGAAGAGTAATGCTGGGGAAGGTTCCTTGGGGGTGTGGCCCAGAGATAGGGTTTTCCAAGCTGGCTGTTGCAGCTTCCTACTCTTCTTTTTCCCTTGCTCCCAAGAGCTGATAATAAGCTCTACACTCTTCTCTTTTTCCTACCATCATGCCCTAAGAACTTGTAGCCCTAGCTCCTGCTTAGAAGCCAGTCTAACATGAACTAAACTATCCAGAACTGTGAGCAAATAAATCTTCCTTCCTCTAAGTTGTGGTCATCAGGTATTTTGGGCCACAGCAGTGAGAACACTGACTGCAACAGCATGTGAATATCCAGTAGTTCCAACACCATTCTCTAAAAAGAGTATTCTTTCTCCATTGAATGGTCTCAGCATTCTCGTTGAAATCTGTAAATCTTGGAATTCATTTCTAGACTCCCAATTCTATTCCATTGATCTAAATGTTTATCCTTTTTATTTTGGGGGGCACTGGGGATTGAACCCAGGGATGTTCTACCTGCAAGCTACACAGTTGGTCCTTTTAATTCTTATTTTAAAACAGGTTCTTGCTAAATTGTTGCATGCTTGTAGTGGTTTGGATTTAGAATGTCTCCCTATCCCTCATGGAAATAAGGTAGCAATGTTGGAAGCAGGCCTTGGCTGCTAAAGAGGGGTCCCTGGAGGTGTGGCCTTGGGGATTATATGGTTCTTCCTCCCCCTGCTCTCTCTCTCTCTCTACCTCTGGCCTCAGTAAGGTGAGTAGCAGAACCCTTGTGCTCTCCCTCTCTCTGCTTCCTGCAGCCATGCCCTGAGCTCTACAGACCTGGCCTGACATGGACTGAATCTCTAAAATCTGCAAACACTGTGAGCAAATAAATCTTCCTTCCTCTAAGTTGTGTGGTCAGTCATTTTGGATTATGGCAGTGAGAATGTTGGCCAGAATAATGCTGCTGGCCTTCAACCTGCAATCCTCCTTCTCAGCCTCCTAAGTACTGATGTTACATGTGTGTACCACCATACCTGGCTTATATGTTTATCCTTATACCAGTACCACACTGTCTTGATTAATGTTCCTTTGTGGGATTTTCCCAGGAATTTTGAAATTGGAAAGTGTGAATCTTTAGGACATCACTCTCCATGCAATCTATTAAAAAAAGCTTGGATGCTGGTGGAGGATTTAGAATAAATCTTGACAGAAACACTCATTGCAGCCGGGCGTGGTGGCGCACGCTTGTAATCCCAGCATTCGGGAGGCTGAGACCGGAGGATCTGGGTTCGCGGCCAGCCTCAGCTACCTAGTGAGGCACTCAGCAACTTAGTGAGACTCGGTTTCAAAATAAAGAATAAAAAATAGGGCTGGGGGTATAGCTCGGAGGTAGAATGCCCCTGAGTTCAATCCCCAGTACTGCAAAAAAAAAGAAAAAAGAAAAAAGAAACACTCATTGCTATTCACCTAAACTACACTTTGACTTTTTTCCTCATTTATTTTCACTTCACAGGGCAAAATCAAGGGGACCAGTCTTGGAGGAGGTCCAAAGGACAAAAGTGTGGAGAGAGAATGCGGGGTGGAAAGGGAGTTTATGTGAAAGTTGAGGCTATTGGAGTGAGGCAATTGTGGATTAGTCCTAAGACAATGTGCTGCCATTGATCCATACACACAAAGGGGCTGGGGTCCTAACCTCTTGCTGTGTTGGAGCATGCAGGACAAATATTCCCTCCTGCCAAGTTTTGGTTGCTGCTCAGAAGCTGGGGTGGAGGGAAATGAGAGCGCTGGAACCCTGCTTCTCTCTTGAGTGGATTTTACTCACCTAAGGAAAAAAAGAGCCTCTCTCTCAGAATGGTCCTCTCGTTTTGAAGAATTGACAAGTTCCCCCCCCCCACCACCAAGCATGCTGCAGATTCAGCCCAGTGATAAGACTGCTCTAACTTGATGTTTCTGAGTGTGCTGACTTCTGTCTCTTCCTCCACTACCACCACTGCTCTGGGAACTCAATTTGCCCACAACTTTGGCTGTTGTAAGAGAGAGAACACACTAGCTTTTATGTGTTAGTAGTTCCTGACTCAGATTTCTATGTAGGGATTCTGATTGGTGGTTTAGGTTATGCAACCAAATGCACACTGCAAATAAATTACTTGGTGACGTATTTGACATCTCTGTCAGCTTCCATAGTGGGAACCAGACTCGACTCTCCTCCAAGACTCATATGTTGGTAAATTTCCTAAGTGTAGAAAGTGAGTTCAGATGTTGTGTAGTGCGCATGTGTGCTCACTCTCCCCCAAATATGTTTTCATATATTCAAATCTAACTGGGGCCTTACTAAGACTGTGGTATATAGAATAGCATTATTGACATGGTTCTAAAGCTTGTTAGAAATGCAGAACATTTCGTCCAGCTTCACATTTTTAGAATCAGGATCTGCTTGTTAACAAACACTTCTGAAATTTGTATGTACATTAAAGTTTAGAAGTGTTGCTCTACATTATACAATATGTAGTCCTTTTTAATTTTTAAGTATCAGTCTCCATCACTCTTCACTCATCCACAGGGTTGCCAGAGTTAGCAGATAAAAAAGCAAGGTCCCAGTTAGATTTGAATTTCAAGATAAACAGTGAAATCATTTTACTATGTCCTGTATTTTATTTGGCAACTTTTCTCATCTACATTCACCTGTCCCCACAATTAGCAAAATGAACCAAAAGAATGGACATGGTGTACAAAAAATTGTACACAATATTTTTTTGTACTGGGGATTGAACCCAAGGGTGTTTGACTTCTGAGCTACAACCCCAGCCATATTTTGTTTTTTAAATTTTGAAACAGTGTCTCACTAAGTTCCCCATAAGCTGGTCTGAAACCTGCAATTCTTCTGTCTCAGCCTTCCAAATATGGGGATTACAGACATGTGCCACCATGGATGGCAACAATTTTTTTTTGTTTGCAGGACTGGGGATTGACCCCAGGGTCTCACTCATGAGAGGCAAGTGCTCTACCACTGAGCTATACCCCCAACCCCTTGGCAACAATTTTTAAAATTTTGGATACAGCAGATTATAAACAGCATGAGAACAGAACATGTAGACTAGTTTCAAGCACATTGAGTGTTCTGCTGGAGGTCCCTATGAATTGTTCCACAGAATTGTTTTGTGTTTTTAAAATATATAGTTTAGCCGGGCGTGGTGGCGCACGCTTGTAATCCCAGCATTCGGGAGGCTGAGACCGGAGGATCCGGGTTCGCGGCTAGCCTCAGCTACCTAGTGAGGCACTCCGCAACTTAGTGAGACTCGGTTTCAAAATAAAGAATAAAAAATAGGGCTGGGGGTATAGCTCAGAGGTAGAACGCCCCTGAGTTCAGTCCCCAGTACCAATATATATATATATATATATATATATATATATATATATATATATATATGTATGTATGTATATAGTTTAACTGCAATTACTTAATTAATTTTTATCAAGAGTATGTTTTTTTGCAGCACTGGGGATAGAACCAAGGACCTTTCACATGTTAGGTGGGTGCTATACTATTGAGCTATAGTACTTTTACCCCATAGAACTTATTTTCATTCCTTTCAAAATATGGTTGAACTAGCTGGGCATGGTGGCATGTGCCTGTAATCTCAGTACTTGAGAGGCTGAGACAGGAAGATTTCAGGTTTGAGTCCAGCCTTAGTAATTTAGCAAGACCCTCAGAAGTTTTGTGAGGTCTTATATCAAAATAAAATATAAAAAAGTCTGGGGGTTTAGCTTGGAGGTAGAATGTCCTTGGGTTCAATCTCTTGTATAAAAAAAAAAAAAGATAAACTAAATCTCAAAATAAAGAAAATAAGGAGTTCTCTGAGCAAGGAGACCCGTGGGTCTGGTTTCCTTGAGGACATGTCTCCCAAATGCCAATTTTTGTTCCTGCATCAAAGAACCAAGACTGCTTCATGCCCCAAAGTTGGTAGATACATCAGCCTCTCTGGGCTTCCTGTAGATGAAGTACAAAATGAAATTGACAATCTTAATGAGTAAGCCAGTAAGGAGATATTAAACAGAAATATAGCAAACTTTTCCAACCATTGTTTTTTTCAGAAGAGGTCAGAATTGATCACCAAGATTCCAAATTTGGGGGTAATAACATTTGTCAACCGTCCAAAAATGTCTGCACTCTGTGTGGAGGAAGACAAAGAGGAGCTGTATTTTTTGGCCAGAGTTGAAGCAACAGATTTTGAAGATACAAAATCAGGTTACAGAATATATTTTTATTTTGATGAAAATCCTTACAAAATGAAGTTTCTCATTGAGTGTGGTGGCATATGTCTGTAATCTCATTATTCAGGATGCTGAGGTGGAAGATTGTAGGTTCGAGGACAGCCTGGGAAACTTAGTGAGACCCTGTTAAAAAAAAAACAAATAAAAAGGGCTGTGGATGTAGTTCGGTGGTAGAATGCATTTGTGTTCAATCCCTAGTACCACAAAAAGAAAAAAAGAAAAAATTCTCTTCAAAGAATTTCATCTGAATGAGGGTGGTGATTTATCATAAAAGTTCACAGAAAGAAATGGAAATCTGGAAAAGATTTGGTAAAATGTTCAAGTCAAATGCAGAATATAGCCAACAGGAAGCCAGGTGTGGTGGCTCACTCCTGTCATCCGAATACTTAGGAGACTGAGACAGGAGGATTGCAGGTCAACCTGAGCAATGTAGTGAAATTCTCAGCAACCTAGTGAGACTCTGTAGAATGCTTCTAGGTTCCATCCCCAGTGAGATATATATATATATATATATATATATATATATATATATATATATATATATATATATATTTCACAAATCAATTGCAGTACTACTTTGTTCCTGATAGGGGATGAAGGGAAGAAGAAGAAGAAGAAGAAGAAGAAGAAGAAGAAGAAGAAGAAGGAGGAGGACTGGTAGATATTGAGGAAGGGGATGGGATGAAGATGACGATGATGAGGGCAAAGAAAGAGAGGGTGAAGGAGATGACTAATTGAACACTGATGGATTCTAACTTCTCCTCTCTCCCTCTCTCCCTCCCTCCCTCCCTCTCTCCCTCCATCCTTTCCTTCCTTCCTCTCTCCTGCCTTCCCTCCCTTTACCTTCCTTCCTTCCTTCCTTCCTTCCTTTCTTTCTTTCTTTCTTTCTTTCTTTCTTTTTCTTTCTTTCTTCGGTATTGGGGATTGAACCCAGGGGCATTCTACCTCTGAGCTATACCCCCGGCCCTATATTCCCAGAAGAATAAATGGGAAAAGAATCTCTACACTGTTCTGTTCTAAATTCATTTTTATTTACTAATGAAAACTGTATGATATCAACACCACTTTGCTCTGTGGGAAAAAGGAAAACTCTTGTGCTCACTCTGCTGGAAGCTGGAGGGTGCTAGGCTCCTGTGCAAGAGTGCATAGAATTCTAACTTTTTTCATCCTTTCTCTGTACTTTCATGTAACCTGTCTACTTTCTTTTGTTTACAAAAAGAAGAAAAAGTTCAAAAGGGAGATTATAGAAGATTAGTAATGAGTTGTTTGTTTAGATTAAGAGGCATTTTGACAATGTGGCTTCTCCTTTGGCATCTTTTTTTTTTTAACTACTGGGGATTGAACCCAGGGACATTCTACCTCTGAGCTACACCCCCAGACCTATTTTTTATTCTTTATTTTGAAACAGGGTCTCACTAAGTTGCTGAGGGTCTCACTAAGTTGCTGAGGGTCTCACTAAGTAGCTGAGGCTGGCATCAAATGTGCAATCCTCCTGTCTCAGCCTCCCCAATACTGGGATTACAAGTGTACGCTACCAAGCCCGGCCCTTTGGCATCTTTGTGATGTTTAAAAGACATTCTTGCAGTTTAAGATGACAGTTTCATAATAAAATTCTCTCCTAATGATGATTTGAGCCCTGCTACTTTATGAGAAAGGCAGCAAAACCTGTAGAATCTATTTGGAATTGCCATTCTCTATTGTAATTTTTTTGTTTATTTTTAGATTTCTTTTTCATTGTCACTGGAAAGGAAAGATAGTGCTCTGTTTAAAGCATTAAAAGTGTGTAAGAGCTGGGCGTGGTGGCACACGCTTGTAATCCCAGCATTTGGGAGGCTGAGACGGGAGGATCCGGGTTTGAGGCCAGCCTCAGCTACCTAGTGAGGTCCTCGGCAACTTAGTGAGACCCTGTTTCAAAATAAAGAATAAAAAATAGGGCTGGGGGTATAGCTCGGAGGTGGAATGCCCCTGAGTTCAATCCCCAGTACCGCAAAAAAAAAAAAAAGTGTGTAAGTTCAGAGACAGGAGGATTTCAAATTCCAGTCCAGCTTTAGCAACTTAGCAAGGCTCTCAACAACCTAGGGAGACCCTGTTTCCAAATAAAAAACAGTAAAAAATCAGTCTGGGGGTGTATCTCAGAGGTAGAATGTCCCTGGGTTCAACCTCCAGCACCACAAAAATAATTAATTAATTAGTTAATTAATTAATTAAGCTGCTTAGTTACAATAAAACTAAATGTGTACACAAATGAAAAAAAAAGACATGAGGTAAATAAAATACAAAAATACATACTGGCTTTCCTCTGTAGAATAGTTCTCTTTTATTTTATTTTTTATTTGAAATGGTCTTGCTAAGTTGCTGGGAGGAGCCTTGCTAAATCATTGAGGCCGGCCTTGAACCGGCTTTCCTCCCATCTCAGTCTCCCAAGCACTGGGATTACAGGCCTGTGCCACCACACCCAGCTGTTCATTTTTTAATGCTTCATTTTTTCCTAAAGAAAAGTGTTTTTACCCATGTCAGTGAGTCTTAGAAAAATAGCTTTCAAACATTCTACCTAGGGAACAGATTGTATCATTTATCAATTGGAATTAGAAGCATCATGTTTAAAAATTAAAGAAAACTTTATTTTTTTGGAACTGAAGATTGAACCCTGGGGTATCTTACCTCCAAGCTACACTCCTAACCCTATTTTTATTCTTTATTTTGAAACAGGGTCTCGCTAAGTTGCGGAGGGCCTCACTAAGTAGCTGAGGCTGGCCGAGAACCTGTGATCCTCCTGTCTCCTCCTCCCAAGTATAAAGAAAACTTTTGTGTGTGTGTAGTTTTAGGGATTGAACCAAGTGGCAATCTACCTCTGATCTACACTCCCAGTTCTACTTTATTTTTTTTATTTTAAAATAGGGTTTCACTAAGTTGCTGAGGGCTTTTCTAAGTTGCTGAGGCTGGCCTCAAACCTGTGGTACTCCTGTGTCAGCCTCCTAATTACTGGAATTTCAGCTAAACAACCAAATAGTGAACATCAGTTGTTTGGGAGAGAGTGACTTTCTATTTATAATTAGTAGGAGTTAGGGAAGTACTGGGATTATAGGTATACACCACCATGCCTGACAGAAAGGATCCTTAATGGCTGTTAACTTTATGAAAACAATCAGATATTTGTCTCCTGATGGCACCTGTACACCACCCCACATAAAATATTCTTGCAAAAACAAACAAACAAACAAACAAAAATCCTACAAAGCCTCTAAATCTATATAACAATCTATATAAAATATTGAGGATACCCAGGCATGTGGTACATGACTGTAATCCCAGTACTTGGGAAGCTGAGGCAGGAGGATCACAGGTTCAAGGATGGTCTCAGCAACCTAGTTAGATTCTCAGTAACCTAGTGAGACCCTGTTTCAAAAAATAAAAAGGGCTAGGTGTGTAGCTCAGCTGTAGAATGCCCCTGAGTTCAATTTCTAGTAACACACACACACACACACACACACACACACACACACACATATACACAAAGATAATAGTGAGGATAAGTGGATAAGTAACACATTAAATGACACAATCATAAAACCCAGACTATAAAAACTCCATAGGACAGTCGGACGTTGTCCCAGTATGTGGGAGAGTCTATGAGTGTCAGGAGCCCCTTCCTTACAGACTAGGGGCTTTTTATGGGGGGTTTGGGTAGGTGGGAAAGCAAAGTAGTCATGTATTTCTCTGATTGGTGGGCTTAACACCAGGCCAGAGCAGGTAAATGTATGGGGCTGGGGGCAGGGGGATGGTTAGAGGCATTTCTCTTTACTTTCTCTCCATCCTTGGGGTCTTTTGTTCTCATCCTCCTCCGCCAGGTCTCACAGTCAGACCTCACAGTGCCCACATTCCAGAGGTTTTATAATATTTATATTGGGAAATCAGCAGCCATATTCGCTCTAGTACTTCCTGCATGACAACGGGACGATGATAGACCAAAGTTAGAAGCTGTGTTGCAGGCACTTGAGCGTCTTAGAAGTCCTGTGTGTTTGGATGAAGGATGTATTGGCCTCTGATCTGCAAGAAAAGAACCTCGTTAACAGAGCGGTTAGTGACTTTTAAAATTTGTGACATAATCACATTAATTATGCATAGCCCAAAGGATATGATAAGAAGGTAAATGAGTAAAGGAGTTAGAAAGGGTAGGAACCATGCTATCCAGGAGGAACCCTTGTTCTCTCCCTCTCTCTGCTTCCTGCCACCATACCCTGAGCTCCATGGACCTGGGTTGACATGGATGGAATCTCTGAAGTCTCTAAAATCTGTAAGCAAATAAATCTTTGTCTAAGTTGTGTGGTCAGGCTTATTGGATCACAGCACTGAGAATGAGGACTGAGACAGACTGGACCTTAGAAGAAATAAGAGGAAAAATTTAAAAATTCCTAGAACCAAATGGAAATGGAGACACAACTTACTAAAATCTCTAGGACACTATGAAGGTTTTTTTTAAAGGAAACTTCAAGCCAGGTGTGGTGGCACATGCCTGTAATCCCAGTAATTGGGAGGCTGAGACAGGACGATCACAGGTACAAGGCCAGCCTCAGCAATTTAGCAAGGCCTTCCACAACCTAGTGAGACTCTATTTCAAAATAAAAAATAAAATAGGGCTGGAGTGTAGCTTGGAGGTAGAATGTCCCTGGGTTCAATCCTCAATACCACACACACACACACACACACACACACACACACACACACAAGGGAAAACTTCATAGCATTTAATGACCATATTTAAAAAAAGAAAGAAAGATTCCTAATAAACATCCTAATAATGTATTTCAAGGACCTAGAAAAACAGGAACAAACTAATCCCAAAGCTAGTGAAAGGCAGGAAATCATTAAAATCATAGCAGAAATTAATGATGGCATGGTGGTACACATTTGTAATCCTAGTACTTGGGAGGCTGAGATAGGAGTGTTGCAACAAATGAGTGGGGAAAAACTGAAAATATTTTCTCTAAAATCAGCAGCAAGTCAAGGATGCCCACTATCAAAACTCTTATCCAATTTACTTAAAATTAAAGGGATACAAATAGGGAAAAAGAACAGAAATTATTTCTGTTTGTAGATGACATGATCTCATACTTAGAAGACCCCAAAAATCCAGCCGAAGACTTGTAGTAGCACTAATACAAAAATTTAGTGATGGAGCTGGATGCAAAATCAGCTTACAAAAATCAGTAGCCTTTCTATACAGAGGTCATCAATTCACTGAAACTGAAATCTTGAAAACAATTCCATTCACAAAAGCCTCAAAAAATACTTAGTAATAAATCTAACCAAGGAGGTAAAAGATATCTACAGTGAAAATTATAAGCTGGGCATGGTGGCAGACACCTATAATCCCAGTACTTGGGAGGCTGAGAAAGGAGGATTGCAGGTTTGAAGACAGCCTGAGCAATTTAGCGAGGCTCTCAGCAATTTAGTAAGACTATGTTTCAAAATAAAAATAAAATATAGCTGGGGATGTATCTCAGAGGTAGAATGCCCCTGGGTTCCATCCCCAGTACCACACACACTCGAAAGATAAGAAAATAAACTTACAGAATATTGAAGAAATAAATTGAAGACATTAGTAGATGGACAGACCTCCCATGTTCTTGGATAGGCAGGGTAAATATTGTCAAAATGGCCACATCTCCAAAAGAGATCTACAGATTTAGTGCAATCCTTATCAAAATACCAATGTCATTCTTCACAGAGCTAGAAAAACAATACTAACATTCATATGGAAGAATGAAAGGTCCAGAATAACCAAAGCAATTCTGAACAATAAAAACCATACTGGAGGCATCACAATATCTGATTTCAAATTATACTACAGAGCTGTAGTAAAATAACAACAATAATAATAATAATAATAATAATAATTGTTGGAGACTATGATTAATTAACCATGTTTTGCTAAAACTAGCCATGTGTTGTGTGCTGACATTATAGAACTAGGAAAAATAACCTAGATACAGACATCTATGACGCTTGTACTGATATATGGTTGAGGGGCTTCAGTACAATCAGTACATTAAGACAATAGGTCTTGTAGGGGCTACAAGACCTCATGTAATGTTTTGTATGTTATGTTGCCATGGCGTAACTAACGTTCCCATGTTATTTTTCTTGTATCTGCTTCCTTGTGTGATGGGATAAAAGAGTCCAGCTAAATAAACTTGGGGCTACAGTATTGACTGTCAGCCCTCCCAGTAACGGACTTAGTACTGACTTTGTCTTTAATCCTTACTCCCCGCTTCAGGACTGTTCTACTTTGCTGGCAGGGCAGGTACTGGCAGGTAGCACCTTGAACAGGGACCTGAAGACTGGGGAATCTGTGTAGGACACTGCATAAAATAAGGTACCGAAAGCTGAGAGTGAGTGGTGATTTGCTGGGAGTATGTAAGATTTGTAAGATAGTATAATATGGGACAAGGAAATAGCCGGCTGCTTTTTGTACATATGCTTAAAATATGTTGCAAGCCTGAGGGACTAAAGTGGAGCAACAGCAACCTCAGAAATTTTTGCTTTTTGTGGAAGAAGTTTGCCTTTGGTTTCCTGAAGAAGGAACTGTAAATATAGAAACATGGCAAAAAGTAGGACAGAAATTATGAGATTATTATGATGCTCATGGCCCAGAAAAGGTTCCAGTAGATACATTTAGCCTGTGGGCTTTAATTCGAGACACCCTTGATTTTAGACATGAAAAAGAAAAGATGCTAGATATTAAGGGTGATGATCAGGATAGGGAGATTCCTGAACCTTCTGCTTCTCCAAAAGCTCTAGATACTTCTCTGTCCCCTCAGGATATTGAGGAGGAAGTGGAGGAAGCACCATTATTTGCTCTAAACCAAACTGCAAGCACAGAACCTAAATGTAAGGAGGTTGTCCAAATCCAGCACCTGTTATCAGACATTACTCACCAGCTCTGTAAAATTCAGTCAGGAGATGTCACTGTGACTCCATCTACTCCTCCCTCTGTTATTGCTGGTCTAGATCCTCCTGAAAAACCAGTTTTGCCTGTTCCTGTTATTGCAACCGTTCATAGGAATTCTTCACAGTTTTGCCCTGATCCTGCTGTCTTACCCTCTCTCTCCCCACTACAGGCTGCTCTCTGGTGAGCAGCTGACACCAGGGAAGATATTTCTGGTTTCCACCTGTATCCGGTGGTAGAGGTAACTGATGCTCAGGGGCAGGTTGTGCAATAATAGCATGCTCCTATAGCTTGGAAACAACTAAAGGAATCAAAAACTGCTTGTTCTCAATATGGACCTACTGCTCCATTTACTCAGGCCCTGTTAGAATCCTTATCTACTGATGCTCTATGTCCTTCTGACTGGAAGCAGTTAGCTAAAGCCTATTTATCAGGAGGAGATTATTTGCTATGGAAGTCAGAGTATGCAGAGCAATGCCAGCATACAGCAAATATAAACTGGGCACAAGCACAGAATGGACAAAGGGCAACCACATTTGATATGCTAGCAGGGAAGGTGCTTTCAGTGACACCAATCAACAGTTAAATTGGGAGCCTGGAGTATATGCCCAAATTAATGCTGCTATGAAAAGAGCTTGGTTTAAGTTACCCTTGAGTGGATGGCAGACAGAAGACTTGTCTAAAGTTAGGCAAGGACTTGATGAACCTTACCAAGACTTTGTCTCTCAGCTCTTGCAGCCAGCCAGCCGCCTGATTGGCGATGGGGAGGCTGGCCTTGTGTTGGTAAAACAATTAGCTTATGAAAATGCCAATACTCCTTGTAGAGCTGTGATTAGACCATTTAGAAAAAAGGGTGATCTTTCTGATTATATTCGATTATGCTCTCATATAGGCCCATCTTATACTCAAGGAATTGCTATGGCTGCTGTTCTTCAAGGAAAAACTGTCCAGGAGGTGTTGTTTCAACAGACTAGAAATCAAAAAGGGCGTACTGCAGGCCCCCCTGGTAGTTGTTACGGTTATGGTCAGATGGGTCATCAGGTTAGACAGTGCTCTAATAAACTGTCCGATAAAGGACGAAAAGACCCAGGGCTATGTCCTAGATGTAAAAAAGGAGAGCATTGGGCTAATGAATGTAAGTCTAAAACCGATAATATGAGAAAACCTCTTACTCCTCAGCAGTTGGGAAACTGGAAGAGGGGCCCACCCCAGGCCCCATCACAATGCTATGGGGCACTCCAGGCATTTGTCTCCGAGCAGCAACAAAACAATCCGTTTAAGACCTCTACCAAGCAACCTCAGGCAGCGCAGGATTGGACCTCTGTTCTTCCACCTACACAGAACTAATTCTTGAAATGGAAATGCAGGCCTTACCCACAGGAGTTTATGGCCCATTACTATCGGGTACAGTGGGTCTTTTGTTAGGTCGCAGTAGTGTCACTATGACTGGGTTGTTGGTAGCTCCTGGTGTTATTGATGCTGATTTTGAAGGAGAAATTAAAATTATGTTACACTCTCCGTCTCAAATTTCTGTTATACAGCAAGGGCAGAGCCTTGCTCAGTTGGTTTTGGTTCCTCAGGCCAAGGCAAACAATACAGCCTTAAGAAAAGAGAGAGGTACAAAATGTTTTGGATCCTCAGATGCTTACTGGATTCAAGCCATTGGCTCTCAGAGGCCTGAACTTTGTCTAAAGATAAATGGACGATCCTTCACTGAATTGTTAGATACTGGGGCCGATGTGTCTGTTATAACTGATTTACAATGGCCTGATCATTGGCCAAAACAACCCTACTATTACAGATCTCCAAGGCATTGACCAGACTCATAACTTGGAACAAAGTTCTGATATATTACAAAGTTCTGATATATTGACTTGGACAGATCCTAAGGGACACGCTAGCACTTTTCAACCCTACATTGTGCCAAAGCTTCCAGTTAATCCTTGGGGATGAGATGTTATGGAAAAAAATGAGGGTTTATTTGTATAGTCCTAATTGTATAGTTACACAGCAAATATTTCAACAAGGATTTCTGCCAGGGAAAGGATTGGGTGTAAAAGGGCAAGGAATACAATACCCCATATTTTGCAAAGCACATTTAGATTGGACTGGTGTGGGATATTTTTAACTGGGGTCACTGAAGCACCTGCACCCCATGCAGATGCCATACAGTGGAAATCTGATGACCCTGTATGGGTGGATCAGTGGCTCCTTACATCAGAAAAGATTCAGGCTGCCAGTATGTTAGTGCAAGAACAATTGGAAAAAGGGCATATTGAACCTTCTAACTCTCCCTGGAATTCTCCCATATTTGTTATTAGGAAAAAATCTGGAAAATGGAGGCTGCTACAAGATTTAAGACAAGTCAATAAAACTATGAAATTAACGGGGGCGCTGCAACCTGGATTGCCTACACCTGCTGGCATACCTAAAGATACTTATAAAATAGTTTTAGATTTGAAGGATTGTTTTTATAGTATTTTATTAGACCCCAAAGATTGTCAGCGTTTTGCTTTCAGTGTCCCTTCTCTTAATTTCAACAAGCCTATGGACCGGTATCATTGGAAAGTATTACCACAAAGAATGGCCAATAATTAGCCGGGCGTGGTGGCGCATGCTTGT
>PVLC010022651.1:0-12245 GCA_004027655.1 Graphiurus murinus
TCTCTGAGGAAAGCCACCAGACACTAGTGATAATAAAAAGGCAATAAAAGAGGCCTTAATAAGGTTATGAAAACAGTTCCAATTTCACAGACCTGTTTGAAAGGTCTCTCAGCCACTCCTGGGGCTCACGTTTTGAGAATCTCTTTGTTTAGCCATACATGAGATCTTTATTATTTTCCTCTAACACAGACACTAAACAAGGAACCTCGGTACATATAATACACTCTTCAGAGTTTATGTCCCTACCCCAAATTACACAACAGTCTTACTATTAAAAATGTGATTCAAGCCGGGCGTGGTGGCGCACGCTTGTAATCCCAGCCTTTGGGAGGCTAAGACTGGAGGATCTGGGTTTGCAGCCAGCCTCAGCTACCTAGTGAGGCACTCCGCAACTTAGTGAGACCCTGTTTCAAAATAAAGAATAAAAAATAGGGCTGGGGGTGTAGCTCGGAGGTAGAATGCCCCTGAGTTCAATCCCCAGTACCATTAAAAAAAAAAAAAAATGTGATTCACTTGGGAGGCTACAGGAGGATCCAGGTTTGCAGCCAGCCTCAGCTGCTTAGTGAGGCCCTCTGCAAATGAGTGAGACCCTGTTTCAAAATAAATAATAATAAAGAAAAAATAGGGCTGGGGGTGTGTGGCTTGGAGGTAGAATACCCCTGAGTTCAATCCCCAGTACCAAAAAAAAAAAAAAAAAAATGCGATTCACATAGAGAACTATTTCTATGAGCAGGGCTGACAGTTATTTTTTAATCTTTTTTATCTATACTATCTTTTTTTCAGTTGCACCTTACAAAAGGTGTCCTATTTTGTTTCTTTAGTTTGAGGACTTTGGCATGGAAGCCCAAGTCCAGTTGGAACAGCTGGCCTAAAGTTTATGAAGTTACGAAAGACCCTCCCAGTCCCCTTATGGTGCCTGGTTCTTTTTTTTTTTTTTTTTTTTTTTTTTTTTTTTTTTTTTTTTTTTTTTTTTTTTTTGCAGTACTGGGGATTGAACTCAGGGGCATTCCACCTCCGAGTTACATCCCCAGCCCTATTTTTTATTCTTTATTTTGAAACAGGGTCTCGCTAAGTTGCAGAGTGCCTCACTAGGTAGCTGAGGCTGGCCGCGAACCCGGATCCTCTGGACTCAGCCTCCCAAATGCTGGGATTACTAGAGTGGGCCACCACGCCCGGCTCAGTGCCTGGTTCTTATTGGGCATTTCTGACATCGCCCTTTGCTACTGACTTCATGGACCTGAAGCTTACCTTCCAGGGATGGTCTCTGTGCCAAATCTGTTTTCTGATATGTAGAGAAGGAATTCCTTGGCTCTGAAGACAGAGCTGATTCAAGGATTATAAACTCTGCAACTAAAAACAGCATTAAGTCAAGTAAGCAAGACATGGAAAAACAAGTACTGCATGGAAGTTTAAAATAAAAAGAAAAGAAAAGAAAGGCAGAGCAGAGCGTTGTGGCATGTGCTTATAATCCCCATACTTGGGCGACTGAGAGAGTTGGACCCTACTCTTTTCTCTCTGACATAGTAGCCACATCCCAGCAACATCCCTTATGCCACTTTGATCATCACGACGCCTCCATACAATGATGCCTGAGAAGCACCTGGTGGTTTGGAACTTGCAGGAAGGACCTGGGGTCCAGTTTTAGGAAGCACGAGGAGGACTGCAACAAAGCAATGATATTCGGGGAAATCATTTAACAGTGACAAGTGTTCAAAGGACTGACTGCTGTTCACAGCCTAGAAAGCAAGGAGCTGAGACAGATAGATAAGCAAATGAGGTGGCGGAAGAGAGAAACTGAGTAGGTGGCTGAGGAGAGAAAATGGAGTAGTGGCCAGGGCAGAATCAACCAACCACAGGAGCAAAAGCAGAAGTGGGTTTCTGAGTGAGCTGTGAAGCACGCAGTAGCTTCTAAGGAAGTCTGAGGCTGCGTTTTGTGGTTTCCACCTGTAATCCCAGTCCTTGGGAGGCTGAGACAGAAGGATCACAGGTTCGAGGCTAGCCTCAGTAACTTTAGTGAGACCTTGTTTCAAAATTTAAAAAAAAACAAAAACAAAAACAGAAAATAGAACTGGGGGTGTAACTCAGAGGTTGAATGCCTTCAGGCTCAATTTCCAGCACTAAAAAAATAAAATAAATAGTTAAAGAAAAAGAAGGCTGAGGAATTCTATTCCCAGGACATGTTGAAATAAAAGAAAAACCAAAGAATATTTTGGAATGGTTATCAGTGGAACCCTTTCCAGACCTGGAGGCAAAACCCAAATGACATTTGGGAATCACTTCCAGGTCAAAGGTTCTAAGGAAAACAAACTTCCCAGGTCAAAGGTTCTAAGGAAAACAAACTTCAGGGACTTTCACTCTATGAGTGAATTAACCTCCCAATTGGTTGAGACAGGGCCAGAGAAGTCTACAGGGTTGCAGAGTCTAGAGTCAAGGGATGCAAGCTTGACTGGTCTAACCCCTCAAATCTTAGAGACCACTGTGTTAATTTGGGGGGTTCCGATTTAAGATGAAAGTACAGGATTTATTATGTGAATTAGCCAAGAGCTCTGAGCAATGTGTATAAAAGGAACATACTTTTGTTTTGAAAGATTAGAATTCAATTTAAACTCATTAGTACTCATTTACCCTCTATTTCCTACATTTCTTCCTTTCCATAAAACATAAAACTTACACACACACTTTCATACTTTGCTCATAAAAATAACTTATTACATCCTCCATAATTTCTCACCCACCTGTCTCTCCATGTACATTTTTTCAAGGGTACCGTTTCCTATTTTATGAATTCTTGCTATAGTAGTGATTCTACTTGTGCATTTTATTTTAGTACAAGGAGAAGAGCCTTTCACTTTCTCTGTATTCATCAAGTGGTAAAATTAGGAAATTTGAGATTTTTCTCTTGGTGAACAGACGAAGGTTTTCCGCATATGAACACCACGTAACATGGGAAGGCCTATCTTACAGAATACAAAATTAGGATTCAAAGCAACCTGAGGCTTTGCTCTAGTTTCAAAATTATAATTCATGTCTTTTCCATCAGATGGGATTTCTATGAAGAAATAACAAAAGAGCTATTTTGCATTTACCCACAAAAAGTTATCTGGTAAAGACAGGAAAATGCAACTTTTTAAATGGTAGCAAGCATTATTTTTTCTAATCATTTGCTTTAAACACACACACACACACACACACACACACACACACAAACTGGTAAATAACAAAAATTTGGTGGAACGCAGTCTGAATTCTTTGGGTGAGAAATTCTGGATAGGCAAGTTTTTGAGATATCTGCTTCTTAAATTTTTATGTTTCTGCATTTTATTTTATTTTATTTTTTATTGGTGCATTGTAATCATACATCATGATGCACTTCAGGGTGATGGAGACAGACTGCACACAGCACTCAGTGAGCCCTCCCCCAGTTCCCACCCACTCCCTCCCCCTCCCCACCTTCCCATGCTCAACACAGTGATTGACAATTGTGTGTATACCATGTCCATTGAGGTGTTTCCCTCTTCAAGTCTTCCTCCTCCATCCCATCTCCCTCAGTTGGGTCCCCTCCTTCACTCCTGAGTTTTCTCTTCCTTTGTCTGGAGTCCTTCCTGTGTCCCAATTTCTCCCTAGCTTCTATATATAAGAGAAAATATCCAAGCTTTCACTGTTTGTGACTGACTAATCTCACTTAGCATAATATTCTATTTCCATGCAAATGACATGATTTTGTTCTTTATGGCTGAGTAGAATTCCGTTGTATGTACATCCCATAAATTTGTAATACATTCATTCATTGGTGAACATTTCAGGTGGTTCCAATAGTTTGGCAATTATGAATTAGGCAGTTATAAATATAGCTATGCATGCATTCCTATGGTAGTCTGGTTTCAATTATTTTGGGTAGATACTCAGGAGTGGTATTGCTGGATCATATAGTAGATTCATTCCCATTCTCCTGAGGACCCTCCACACAGTTTTCCAAAGTGGTTGTATTAGTTTGCAATCCCACCAACAATGTATCAGAGTTCCTAGTCTCTACACCCTTGCCAGCATTTATTGTTGTTTGTGTTTTTAATGATTGCTATATTCTAATTTGGATTAGGTGAAATCTCTTGAGGATTCACTGAAACATAGCTCAGAAGTATGTTAAGCAAATCTGTCTTTACTGACCCCACTAAATGTCCTTTCACATTTGGGGCTGTGGGCTGAGCAGGCTCCAGGCCTCTGTATTGCACATCTCCATGCGTCTTTGTCCTTATTTTTAGGATCACTTAGAGTCCCCTGCCACATCTTATTTCTAATTGCTTGCTATCCACTCTATTGGCAGAATCTAATAGAACTCGAGACAATCAAGTTTGCTCATCGAATAGCTCCTAACAAAGCCAGCATTTTCTGAAGAACTGCTCTACGCTGGGCATTCTGCCTCTGCTAATGCATTGAACTTCTCACTCCTAAGGCAGCTCTATGAATAGGTAAGGAAGCCAGAGCTCAAGTCATTTGCTCAAGTAAGGTTTCCTATCGGGTAGATGGTGGAGGTAGCATTTCTCGTGGACTCTGAGAAGTCTAGGGCCACCTGTCACCTCCCTCTTTCCCTCACATGCTGATAGAACCACCTGCCTATTGGGAGGTCTGGGAGACGGTCAGGAGGAGGCCTGGACAGGTAGGGAGGCTCTCTGAACGCTTTCTGATCATGTGAATTTACCAGCTTTAGCGCACAGATTTTGGACACCTCGCTTGCCAGTTATGTCCAAGTCTGGAGTCACAGGAGAAAAATACATGGAGACCTTTTGTAAACTGTCGAAGTCTACACAAATGTTTCCCTTTTCATTTTTTTTTTTTTTTTGACACATAAAAGATTTATAAGACTCACATTTTAATCTGTTTTTGAAGTAAGCAAACAGTTGGAATACGGACGAGGCTATACAATAAAAGTCAGGGCTCATTGTTTGTCCAGTGACCTCTGAACCCCATTTCCCTTCTCCCTGCCCCCCAGCCCCCAGAAGATTTCTCTATAGAAGATGACCTCACCCTATACCAGGAAAGCTGTGCAGAGGGCAGGCAGAGAGAGAGAGAGAGAGAGAGAGAGAGAGAGAGAGAGAGAGAGAGAGAGAGAGAGAGACTGACTTCCAACAATATTCAATACAAGGTTTCACAATTTTATTGAAAAACAAATACAGTCCACTGATTTTTTTTATCATAAATTTGGTGTTTTAAGATATAAAAAATATTTAGAATTTGCTGCAGAATTATTAAAACAAGTTATAAAAAAACCTTCATCATTAACCAGTACAAACATGATTTATGAAAAATGTCATTAAAATGGCTCAATACCTTTTCTTTTACTGCAAATACAATTAAAAAGAAAGGGAAAATATAAATTCTCCTAAACCGGTTTTAACCCATGGTAATTAAAGACTTCCTTACATTTGCAAACTCTTCTTCAACATTTTGGCTGACTTAAAAAAAAAATTGGAAAAAAAAAAAAAAAACACTGGCAAATTCAGTGAAATCTAATTACTAAAGAAGGCATGAAAGGAGGCGTTAAAAGAGGTTCTTTTGGGGATTTTCACAGGGACTAGGAATGTAGCTTCTTGACCTAGAATCCTCCCTTGGGGTCTGGGAAGCGACACTGTACTTTCTGTTTGGGACGTTTCTCCATGCAGGCTTCTCCTCTGATTCTTGTCCCTCTCAAAATCCCAGGTGCCGCATGACTTTTGATTCTTAGCTGGCCCCACTTTCAGCCTCTTACTTTCTCTCCAATTTTCTCCCTTATTCTAAGGTTCAGAAGCAGGTGGCTTTCCAGTATATTTTCTAGTATGTTTTCTAGATGACAGACTAAAAACTATCAGTGAAATCAAACCTTTGGAGTATCTAACAGACCTCTGGGGTCATGATGTCCCTCAATGCCTACTAGATTTCTGGCTGCGGTCTGTGTGCTGCAAAAGAAAATGAACCTTTTCCTTTCAAAGTGCAGCTTTAAAGCAGCGCTACTGTTCCGCGCTGATAGGTGTGACCCAGGAGGAAAGAGGTAGAAAGAGAAGAGTTAAAATATTAAAATCTGTGTGTTTTTGTTTAGCTCTGATTACCTTACGGGGGGAATATCCTGTTTGTGCTTACTCATAACATTCAATATTAAAAATACAAGGAACAGAAGGCCTGCCCATGTTCAAACAACTTTTAAACCTGCACCTGTATCCTCCAATGAGTAGCATAGGAATTGGCTTTGTGATTTCTCAGAGTGGCTTTAATTATCCTGAAGACTGTCATCAAATTTTGAAACATATTTTTCCCTATACCAACAAAAAAAAGCCAATTTGCTTTCATTTTTAATGGACTAAGAAATATTTACATTCGAGGAAAGAATATATGAAAGTAAAAATTGTTTTGTATAAAATCTAAACGTCATTTTTATCAATTCCAATATCGAAAAGTTTTGAATTTGTTTCTTAGGTAAAAGCATTCCTGGACTCAGTCGAATCCTAAAAAAAAAACATCATTTCTTTTCATATAAGTGTCCAGGTGGGGGGAAGGGACAGTTATTGATTTGAAATCAAGTATTCAGAGCATTGCATCAGGAGCCAGAAACAGAAGCTCAAGTTCCAGAATTAAGAAAGTGATTTTTTTTTTAAAAGTCACTTTCTGTATAAATAAAATTAGAATCATTGTAAAAATTAAATACGATTATACAAGAACATTTTAAGAAATAAAGCACTACATAAATGTATGTCGAATGTGCAAATTTCTTGTGGAGGGGGGGAGACACACTCATGGTCTTTCAGAAAGCACAGACCAGCTAGAGGGGGCAACAACGTGGTCACCAGCAGACTGGCAGGGGGCTTTCAAGAGGCAGACTCTTGGGGAAAGGCTCCTGGGCTAAGGCACTGGAGTACACTTTGGATTTCAGTGAAACTCCTCATCAGCTAGAAAAAAATGCAAGAAAGTGCAAGAAGGAATTCTAGTCGGAGCAGGAGAAGAAGACCACAAGGCAATTCAATTCAGGGATGCATCATTACAGAGAGGCATTAAAGGGTGGAAGAGATGGATCCACCCTTGCTATAGTTGCTTTGAAAATTATTTCTCTTTTGCAGAAGGTGAAGGTGATTTCACAACCTTGGGATCCCTTTGTTTTGTTTTAATGACACTTTTCAAGGATTATCAAATAAAACTTGGTCTTTGGAAACTGACTGCTGGCTACAGCTGTGTATGGAAAATACCAGCCAATGGAAAGTTCTCCAAGGATATGTATACCTTCCTCTGGGAGGAGTCAGCCATACTTTACCTGCAGTGCTGCCCTAGAGGGCAACTCCAGGGCCAGTGACCCTGTGACCCTGCAGCCGTTCCAGAGATGGCCACAGCCCTGCGCCGCCACAGGCTGGGGACAACTTCATAAAACTGTCTGTAGATGGTGACTATTTCCTGTAGGTTCCTTCTTTTCTTTTCTCTTCTTTTCCTTTTCCTTTCTTTCTTTTCTTCTTCTAGTTCTCCGTCTCTGTGTCTTTTCCCAGAAGTTCAGTTAGAGAGGGCATCTGTTGTCCTTCATAAAGACCTTTCCAAGCCCTCTGCTCTGAACTGCCCTGGTCCGCTACTGTTAGCATGTTCTGCTGCTTAACAATGAGATTCCAGGTGACTTCAGGGACCAGGGACTATCCAGGTACGTTTTATGACTATACAAGTCAGCAGGAGGCTCAGCCCAGCCTGCAATGCTGTAGTTAGGAGGCACCCAAAAAACTCTCGGCTGAACTTCTCCTCGCTACCCAAGAGGCAGATGAGTCTCCCTCTGTAGTTTCTCCTTAGAGTCTGACCCAGTGGCGGGAGACAGTAACTGCGGTTTGGATGAACGTGACCTCCGCTGGGCTGGCATATGGTACCGGACGTTTTTCCAGAACCTGGTCTTTCCACACTGAGCTCCCTCTGTTAAGTCCCCTGACCAGCGGATGGCCCCGTGTTTCTGCTTAATGAATTTAACAGATTCTGGCATTTTCTCATAGTCTTGGATTTTCTCCAGCTCCAGCAGGACAACTTTAATTCCATCTTGAACGAGAGCATTATACATCACTATTTGGTCTTCAGACGAACGGCCCAGCCAGCTGAAGCCTGATATGTCTCTCACTAAAATGATGATCAGTCTTCTGCTTTTCTTTATATTCTCATTAATAATCTCAACAATGTCTGGAAAAAAAATATGAATCACAATGTAGCAAGACAGAGCACAATTATAATCATTCTCTCTAGAACCAAACCCCACAAGGTTCTTCCCGCTCCCTCACCTATGGCTTTCTAATGAAAGTTAAGTAAGTTAACACTTACTAAAATTAAAGGACTCTCTCATTTTATAAGTGAGCTTTAAAAAATGGGCCTAAAAAGTTGAATATTCCACTTAGAAATCAGACAACAAAATTTTTAAAACTAATTTGCTAATTCATTTGCTCTATGCCATTCCTATTTTATTATTATTGGTTGTAATGTAAATCTTGGGGTCTAACGCATCATAAAGTTTTCCAAAACAAGTAAAACTAACTTAATTGTTGATCTAACAAACTGTAGGAGAGTCAAGTACCCTGCATTTAATAGATGTGAAAATCATCAGTATACACCTTTCTAAAATTGACAATTTTTAAAATGCTGCAGTCCTCCAGAAAGATCCCGAAGTTAGCAACTAGAGTCACAACAATACACTTTGTACTCCTTTTGCATGATACACATACCTTCCCCAACGTAGTCGTCCCTTCCATAAATGTAGAGCTTATATCCGAATTGCTTTTCCAAGACCTCAGGCATGACTTTAAACACAAAAATATCTAAGTTCCAGGTAGACCTTTCCCCAAAGGCCTTTGGATAGAGTACGTATGCATCATAGAGCTTTCCATCTGGAGCTAGAGGGAAAATGTAATGCATTCAGAGCCAACAGGAAACATAGGAGCGCTGATAAAGTCAGTCTCACGCTTTTCATAATGAATTGTCTTGTTTTGTGTGCGATGCGTGATCAACACAGTAATACCCAAAGTAAAATACTTCTTTCAAGTGTTCATCTCTTACAAGTTTTCTATGTGTTGTGGCTTACTACAAAGCTATTCTTACACTGCATTTAATGACCACCTTTTGTACACTGAGTATGAAAATATCCTTATCTCCTTGTTTTTATCTTTATTCCCAAATGTCTCAGCCCTGAATTCTATCCGTTCTTCCCTTTATAATATTATTGTAATATTGGGAGTTGGGAGTTATAAGTTTTAACAAACAAGAGAGTGAGCCTCCCTGATGTGTGAAAATCTAGTCTTTTCTTTCATTTGAAAGTGGATCATGGTGTGTGACCCGTGTCCTACAAAGCACAGAGCACATCCCAGCAATGGCTTCTGAGTAACGGAATCTATAGATAGATGCCGTGAACATCTATTTACCCAGTCACTATCAATGCTAAAGAAATTATTAAGACAGCAATGGCATTTATCCCAGTCAATTATTAAATTATAACTATGCATAAAGTAACTACTATTCTTGTATACGCCACCATCTATCATTTTAGATCTTCAGTAAAAAACCCTCGTTGTCACCTTCTACATCTCCTAATTAACCCCTCTTTCCACTGAGAAAATATTGCATGGAACACAAAATACCTTTTGGGGGGAGGAAATCAGAGCAGGAATCCCTGTACCAAAGCACAATGTCAACCTTGAAGATTTTATAGATGAAAACAGAGCAAGTAATTATAAACGTCAATGTGACAAATATCCCAATCATGTGCTTCTGGAAATCAGGGACTACAGAAGAAAAGAGGAGAAAAACTATTAGACTAAAAAATAACTTAAAACTTGAGCATGGCAAATCGAGCATCTCCATTATTCAAAAAGCATATTTTGGATTGGGTTTGCATTCTGAAAGTATTAACTCACTTATTGTCATCACTAATAATGAATACTAACATACAAAGGAATCTAGCATGGCAACTTCTATTAAGTTTCCACCTAAATAGCATAATGTACAGTAACAGAAATGATACTAAAGACATAGCATAACAAAAAGAAGTCCAAATCACCCAAAAGTCTATTTAAAAAAAAAAAAAAATCTCTGAGGTAGGAGAGTCAGTTGGGAAAATCCAAAAGCTGGAGGAAAAAAAAAAAGAAGGGATGTTTAGGGAATCTCACATTTCTACTTTCTCCTAGCCTCTCCTTCCAATTATTCATGCCGTGATTACAGAAGGTGTGGGTGGAGGCACGAAACAGGAGGTTAATGGGGGAAGGAGACTAAAGAAAATGCCAAGTTAAAAAGAGAAAAGAAGATGAAAATGTCTTCTAAATGTCAGGATGCATGCAGGTATCCAGAAAAGACAACCTAAGAATATTATTATTTTACTTTTCCAATTTAAAACTATGATCCATCTGGAATTGCTTTTAGTATGAAGTGGAAATCAAGAGACACCAGCTCCCAGAATAATGTCCAATTGGCCTGATAAATAATTCACATTTACAATCTTCATTACTGTAGCTTTATACAAGATCGCGATATCTGTAGTTCAAATCCTCCAGATTTATCATTCTTATTTAAGACTATCTTGGCTATCCTTGCTCACTTACATTTCCATATGACTTTTAGAGTACACTCATCTATTTACACATTTGCCCACAACACATTCATATGAACACATACTCACATTTATAAATGGTGCTAATATTTTTGTTTGTTTGTTTGTTTTGTAGTATTGGAGATGTAACTCAGGGCCTTGTATGTGCTAGACAAGCACTCTACCACTGAGCTACATCTTCAACCCCTGCTGCTGAGATTTTGACTGAAGCTATTTTCAATCTATAAATTCATTTGGGAAGAACTGACATAATTATAATATTATTTTTTCAATCTATGAACATTGTATATCTCTCCATCTATCTAGGTCTTCTCTGCTGTATTTAAATGATGTGGTTTTTTTTTACTTTTTTTACAGAGTACTTGAACAACTTTTGATAGATTTGTTCTTAAGTAGTTGATAGTATTCTGATGCTACTATAAAAGTTATCTCTTAAATGTATATCTGTATGTCATTAGTATTTAGACATGCATAGAAAGTTTACTAACTGTATCCATTTGGGCAGAGAACTGGTTTAAGAGCAGGCAGCAGGACAGAAAAGCCTCTTATAAGAATAGATAGTTCAACTGAGACGTGAAAGAGGATTAAAAGTTCCCCAGATGAAGAGGAGGTGAAAAGAGCTCTAGACAGAGGGCAATGAGAAATCTCAAGGTTATGGGATTTCTCTCTCTCTCTCTCTCTCTCTCTCTCTCTCTCCCTCCCTCCCTCCCTCCCTCCCTCCTTCCCTCCCTCCCTTCCTTCTTCCCTCTCTCTCAACTAGTGATTGAACTCAGAGGCATTCTATCTCCAAGTACAACCCTAGACCCTTTTTTAATTTTTTTTTTCTTGAAATAAGGTCTAAATATGTTGCTGAGGCTGGCCTCAAACTTGCCTCCCAAGTACTGGGATTACAGGTCATGGAATCTCTTAACAGTAAAACAACAACAAAAGACTGCATTTGAAATAAATAAGTTTGTTATTTACCTGGATTTATTAATTGTATATGTGCTGCATATACACCAGATGTACTCCTGACCAAACAGGTAAATGGATATAGATAAAATTGACTTTTGACTTCTGAAATATTAAGCATTGTGAGGTGTGTGCTCTTTTTTTTGGCTGAAGGATTTAGCACACTGTTCAAAAGAAAGAATAAAGTTGCATAAGTGAACTGCATCAACCACAAATAAGTCATGCATACCAGGTTTATTTCTCTATTTGTCACATCAACTGCAGCTGAAATGATCACCTACCTTATTTACAGGCAACAAGGCTACTGGCGACACCACTCTGAGATCGGATAGCCCCAAAGCCATCGTCAGTGACAGACTCAAAAGCAAAGTCATCAAGCTAAAACTACTAGCCTCCTTTTTTTCTTCTTCAGATTATTATTTATGTTTATTGGTGCATTGTAATCATACATCTTAATGAGGTTCAAGCTGGCAGAGGTGTACATGCACGTATAATTCATCTAGCCCTTCCCCAATTCCCACTCCATTCCCTCCCATGTTCTGCTTAGTGATTGACTTGAATATGTTTGTGAATGTACTTCATGTGCATTAGGGTGTTTCCTTCCCCCCCCCCTCCCATCACCTTCAGTCGCCTTCTTTGCTCATCTAAGGTTTCTCCTTCTTCGTCTAGAGTCCCTCCTATGACCCATTTTCTTGCTAGCTTCTGCATATTTAGGGAGAGA
>PVLC010022651.1:12345-26585 GCA_004027655.1 Graphiurus murinus
ATTTTTTACTTTTTTTTGTGACTGGCTAATCTCATTTAGCATAATGTTCTCCAGTTACGTATACTACTAGTTTTCTTTTCTTTTTTTTTCTTTCTTTCATTTTTTTTTTTTTTTTTTTTTTTTTTTTTTTTTTTTTTTTTTTTTTTTTTTTTTTTTTTTTTTTTTTTTTTTTGCAGTACTGGGGATTGAACTCAGGGGCATTCTATGTCTGAGCTATAACCCCATCCCTATTTTTTTTTATTCTTTATTTTGAAACCGGGTCTCACTAAGTTGTGGAGTGCCTCACTAGGTAGCTGAGGCTGGCGGCGAACCCAGATCCTCTGGTCTCAGCTTCCCGAATGCTGGGATTACAAGCGTGCGCCACCACGCCGGGCTACTACTAGTTTTCAAAAGGAAAAATAAAGACATAAGCATTCTGGACTCTATGGGGCACAGAGAAGCACGTTTTAACCAAGAATAGTTTGGAGCAGATGACAAAGAGACTCCAAATGACGGGAAGGAGAGGCAATGGGAAGTCAGTAGAGACTTTCAAGTAAAGTGCCTGATTCTTGACTCCATTTAATGAGTCTTTTGTAAATCCCTTAAAAAAACATGAAGAGTAACCTAGGATAATTGCTTCCTTGGAATGTTACAACATGCATAACTGAATTTAAGAGAAAGGTTTCTAAGTGGTCTGGAATTTGTACCACAATGACATTTATTTTTTTTTTTTTTACCTTAAATGTACAAGATCTTACAAATCCTATTTAGCTTACTTAGCAAAACTAAAAGTGGGCAGTGAAGGGTTAGGAATAATAAACTGGCAACTAGCCCTCCCTATTAGATTCAACTGTCAAGGTTATATAAAAATATGACATTGAACTTAATTGAATGGCGTACTTACAATTCATAGTCTTCCACCAGTATAGGGTCATCAGGATCAATCATTGACCCATTCCACTTCCAATACACAATATCAGTGATATAACCGGTGACATTACAGACCAATTGTACCGCGGATCCTGCAAAGCAATGCACTTTTAATCATGGATTAATTCATTGTATTCTGATATATCTGCATTAAGAAATGGCTATAGAATAAAATTTTATAGAAAGGCACAAAGAGGAAAACTGCCCTTAAACGTACCACCCAGAGATAACCAATATTAGTAACTTTATGTATCCCATTCCTTGTGCATATAAGCAATTTTGGAAATGAAATCTTACTGTCTAGTACTTCATCAGATCCTCCAGTCTCAGCCTCCCAAATGCTGGGATTACAAGCGTGCACCACCATGCCCGGCTTTCACCAAGCATTTTAACTCTTTAAATACATGAAAAATGTTCCAAGCTAGCTGCTTTCATACTACTTTTGTTTATAAAATTTCTTTAATGTAGCTATTTTAATTTTTCATCTGGTTGAAATTTATAAATTTTTAAAATCTATTTTCATTCTAATTTACTAAAAGTTCTCTCCTCTACCAAATCAAGAAAGTATCCATGTACACTTTTTACAATGTTTTCATCTTTTTTTCACTCTTCATTTAGAATATAACTATAGTAGGAGGAGAACTTTAGTGTTTTTATACAAAAAAAAATTGGTTCATAATTCCAGAACTACTGACTGATAATTTTCCTTCTCGCTAATTTATAATGCTGCCTCTATCCTAAAATAAATTCTCATTTAGTTCGAATTTTCTCGGTTGATCTGAATGTATGTACTCATGCCAAAGATACCAAACTCTTTTAATTACTCAAGTTTTAGGGTAAATATTGATACATTTAGAATTCTTCTTGCAAATATTATCTTAATGCATCTCATTATCCTATTCTCTCAAGTAAATTCTAGGCTCGATTGACAATTTGCATTTTTATTAGAATTCATTTACATCTATAAATGGAGTTTCACTTACAGCTTCGAGTTTTCCATGTAAGAAAAGCATGCATATCTATATTACAATTTTCCTTAAATCCATGTTTCTTAATATTGTTTTCATTTTTGCCTCCCTTAGAGCCTTTTTAAACTGTTGTTTGTTTGTTTGTTTGTTTTTGCACTACTGGGGATTGAACCCAGGGGCATTCTACCTCTGAGCTATACCCTCTAGCCCTACTTTTATTCTTTATTTTTGAAGCAGGGTCTCACTAAGTTATGCTATATATTAAAATAATTATTTCCTAATGTGATGCTATTTTTAGATTGGAGATCAATTCAAGCTAGGGTTCAGAGTTCTCAGTTATATGATTGATTGATTGATTGATTGATGGTACTGGGGATTGAACCCAGAGACATTCTACCTCTGAGCTATACCCCCAGCCCCATTTTATTTTTCATTTTGAAATAGGGTCTCAGTGAATTACTGAGGGCCTTGCTCAGTTGCTGAGGTCAGCCTCAAAGCTGCATCTCTCCTGTCTCAGTCTCCCAAGTACTTGGATTACAGGCATGCACCACCATGCCTGGCTCAATTATACATTGTTAGAGCATGTGTTCTCAGCAGGGATTATGGGCAACAGAGTAAGGGAGGGAATGGGACAAGAAAATCTGAGATGTTACAATGGTCTGTGGCCCTCCAACGAGCCAAGGTACATCAATAGATCAGCAAAATAGCTATGGTATTAAAATTCCAAGCAAAGGAAAGAGGATCGGGGAAAACTTTAAAAGGGGGACAATTTTAAAAAAGGTTGAAAAACAGTGCTCTAGATTTATTGACCTATATTTAATTTTGAGTTTGGGCACCTTTGTTTATATCTAAGAATGCCCTTCCATTATCTTCTACTATGAACAACAAATTTGACCAAGCATAGGTTATAGACCACAAGCATACCTTCTCACTTCTGTTCAGTGACTTCTTGTCTTCATGCAGTTGCTATTATGGAAGAGAATTCCAAAGCCTGCCTCTTGTTTGATTCTCTGTTTTTATGTCTGGATTACTAATACAGTAGTGTTATTGGTTATACATGGCTATGAAGCCCTTGAAATAAATGTGACTGAGGAACTATATTTTAACTAACTTTTAATTATTAAGTAATCTGCTTAATTAACTTTTACATGTATATAGCCATGTGTAGCTAGTGGCTACTCTATTAGAGTATTTTTTGTTTTGTTTTCTTTTGTTTTGTTTTTGTTTGGTACTGGGGATTAAACCCAGGGCATTCTACCTCCAAGCTACAACCTTAGCCCTATTTTATTTCATTTTTTGTGGTACTGGGGATTGAATCCAGGGTCATTCTACTTCCAAGGTACACCCCAGCCCTTTTTATTTATTTATTTACTTATTTATTTATTTATTTATTGGAAACAATGTCTCACTTAAGTTGCTGAAGCTGGCTTTGAACCTGCAATCTTCCTCCCTATCTCAGCCTCCCAAGTACTGGGATTACAGGTGTGTAGGTGTGCACCACCACACCTACTTCTTTCTTTATTCTTGAAATGAAAAATGACCACTAACTTGGAAAAGTATTTTTCTACAATAATTATCATGTGTGTGTGTGTGTGTGTTTTATGTGTATTACTGGAGATTAAACCCAGGAGCTCTCTACCTCTGAGCTATTCCCCTAGCCCTTTTTATTTATATTTTGAAACACAGTCTTGCTAAGTCACCAGCCACTGACCTCAGACCTGCGATCCTCCAGTCTCTGCCTCCCAAATACTGAGATTACAAATGTGTGCTACCATGCAAGGCTAGTAACTACCATCTTTTTGACCTGTTGTCTTACACTTCTGTGTAAAAACTAATGATAAGAAACTGTGCAGATCAAATAAATGGGAGGAGTATTTCTCATTCTTAGACACTGTGAACTTTGCCTTTGGCTGGTGTTTCCATAGGAAAGTAGTGGTGGGCAAATCAGACCTGGCTAGATTTTTGCCATGAAAGGCAAAATATAAAACATGTTAAGATGTCATCTGTGCACCTGAAATCAAAAGTCACCATTTCAGCGTATGTGAAGGAGAGACTCACCCAGCTCCACCTCCATTGTCTGGTTCCGTGGACTCACAATCACAGGTCTGTCGATCTTGATTTCCTCTGCAAGAAAAACACCCCAAATGCCTCTCAGTCTCTGAGAGGACAGAATCACAAATAAAGACAACACTCAGCGAAGTGTACTAAATGGCGCCTGGCCAGAAGACCCTTCAAATGCTCGAAAAATTTGTAAAATGTAGAAGGAGGTAAAGAGAGAAAGAAGGAAGGCAACACAGAGGCCAGCAGGCCACCAACACTGTGACAAAGCTGGACCTTCCGACTCCTAGGATGTGGTGCTACCGAAAAACACACGCAGTGTCTGTTAGTGCCTCTCAGAGCAAGTCAGGAAAGGTGGAGGAGACAGGGAAGGCATCTCCTTGCAGAAAACTGGTCAGTACTAGACCTGCTTGTATTTAGTAACACTGTTAATAGCCCAGCCACAAAAGGGGTATAGTTATTGATGAATGCTGAGAAATTTGGCATAACTTAGTCAAAAAGGCAGAAAACTGTCAAGAGCCCCAGAAATTAATCAGAGTCTCCATTCTAGGAAGGTCAGCTTTAAGGAATTATCCATGACCAAGAGGAAATTATTAGAAATGTTGGACTTAAATGTATAGTATTCCACCAGAGTCAAATAATCTTTTTTTTTTTTCCGCTTTTTTAATCGATACCTAGAGCAGTTCTTGACTCAGAGTAAATGTTCAATAAATGTTTTGGAATCCAAGAATGAACAAAAAGCACTGATTATCCTTGGGGTGGGCCTGGGGGAGAAACAAAATTTTCCCTCACCAGAGTAAAATATATTATTTCTACAAACAGGTTCAGAAAAGGAGCCAATATTTAAAATATATTTTAACTATTTTTAAAATTTCCCAATGCCCCGTTCTCCCTAGAGTTCTGCCTCCTGGTTTGGTTGCTGCGTCTCAAGAAAGACAAGCTAGTGATACTCAAGGACCAGGGTGCTGACCACTCAAAAACATGGCTGTGATATAAAGACCACACAAAACTAGGATTCACTGATGCTCATGAAACCAACATACAGAATTAATTTTTAATTAAATAAAATTAATCTTTGAAAAAATAATTGTATGTATTTAAAAGTCTGAGACAAGAGAATCGCAGGTTCGAGGCCAGTCTCAGAAACTTAATGAGATCCTCAGCAGCTTAGCATGACTCTGATTTAACATAAAAAGGGCTGCGGATGTAGCTCAGAGGTAGAATGCCTCTGGGTTCAATCCTCAGTACCAAAAAAATTTTTTTTTAGTAATTATAGAAAATGCACTATGTGTAGTATGATCTTTTTCTGGGTTTGTTTGGAGTAGTAGTGAAACTCTCATTAACCTAGGGAGACCGTGTTTCAAAATAAAAATAAAACAGGGCTGGGGGTGTAGCTCAGAGGTAGAATGCCCCTGGTTTCAATTCCTAGTATCAAAAGACAGACAGACAGACAGACAGACAGACAGACAGACAGACAGAGAGAGTGAGAGAAAGAAAGAAAGAAAGAAAGAAAGAAAGAAAGAAAGAAAGAAAGAAAGAAAGAAAGAGAAAAGAGTCTCTGCTTTATTAGCATTGTATCTTAAAAAGGAATGAAAAACTTTCCATCCTATCCAGTAAGGAAAAACCAAAGCCATGGGACTTTGGTGGAGTCGTGGAGCTTCTCCAAGATTGAATTTCTCCATCAACAATAACAGAAATATTAGAGCCATGCTCTCGGGACCTTTCCAAACCTGAGTCCTCCAGGATGGAGTTATGGCTCACCTAGAGTAATAAATCGTATTACTCGGCTAATACGATACTGCTTCCCTAGGTGCGTGTGCTGTGTGTGACAAGTGTAGTTCCCTCTGTGGTTTTCATTCACATTTATCACGATGAGGGTATTCGAGACTCCAAAGAACCGTACATTGTCGAGAAGGAGGGGTTTGCAATCCTAGAGAAAAAGAGAGAAAAGAAGCATTGGAATCCGTTCATAACTTTCCCCAATCTACTTGCAAAATGTGGGTCGGGTGGGGGGGAGTTCATTATACTTCAATGACATTAAATTTGTGTACCCAAAGCTTTGTTCTATGAAGACAAGTAAAGACAAATTTATTTTGCAAGAAAAAAACATGTTTGAGGACAAAATGTTAGCACTGTAGTGTCTTATCAATGTTGTACTTTGTTTCTTCACTAAATAAATAAAATCTTATTTATTTTGTACTTCCTAACCCGATTAAGTTTCACCACATGAGGTAGAATAAAGGTACCAAAACATATGTGGTCCATGGAATCCTAGTTAAACCACTTTTCAAACAGTTTCAGCAACAACCAAGTTACTTGAGCTCCACTTTGGATTTTTTTTTTTGTTGTTGTTGTTTGTTTGTTTGTGTGTGGTACTAGGGATGGAATCCAGAGACATTCTACCTCTACCTCCAAGCTACACCCCCAGCTCTGTTTTTTAGTTCTTATTTTGAAACAAGGTCACACTAAGTTGCTGAGGATCTCACTAAGTTGCTGAGGCTGGCCTCAAACTTGCAATCTTCCTGTCTCAGCCTCCCAAGTATGAGGATTACAGGCATGCTCCACCTAGCCGGCTTCTACTTAGTTTTAATATAACACAAAATAATATATGTTGTAATAAGCAGTTACCTCTTAAACACCTTAAATTTATAATCAATCTTCTTAAACATGTTTCATTTCTATGATTACTTTCCTCAACTATATCATATTACATTATATAAAAACAAGTAAGAATTTATTTAAGCTTCAACTTAAATGAATGCAGGCTTACAATTCTTTTTAGATTCCTATTAAGTTTCAGCACTGAAGAGGAAATAATACTAAAATTAAAAAAAATAATAATAAAACACGTTGCAGGTTCATTCTATTGCCCAACACAGAAACCCATTTCATTGGCTAGAGAAGTAAAATCACATATTTAAAATGAAATTACCTTATACCATTCTACTTTGGGTAACTCATCGTTTTCATCTTTTAAAAAATCCAAATGAGGGCACACAAGTTTTCCATCTCCCGCAAGGTGTAATTTCTGCACAAATAGAGTTTCTGCATTATAACACAAGTTAGGCTCATTCTCCACAAACTTCACAGTTATTTTAATTTTGAGGCAGTAAGTTGCATTTCTAAAACAAATAAAATGGGGGACAGTAAGCATTATTAAAATAAATTTTCTGTCCTTAACTGTTGCAGGTACTTAGTAAACGTTTGTAACTTATCGATGCCTTTCTTACCTTACTGCACAATAGTAATGTCCTGAATCCTCTACCTCAGCAGGAACAAACCAAAGATGATCTTTGTGCTGATGGATCCTGGATTCTTGCTTCAGAGACACAGGTGTCTTGCCGTCATTTTTATACCAAATTATAGGGCCTATGTTATCATTTGGGTTAAGAGGACAGGCACGGACTTCAAGTTCATTTGCAGATGAAACTAAAATTACTTCGTCTACACGTTCCTCACATTCATCTTTAAAAAGGGACAAAGGGGAGGCAGTTTCCATTAAAAATTTCCAAGGTTTCTTAACGTAGTAAATAAAAATAAACACATCAGTTATTAAACTCCTTAATTCATACGTTATCTAAAAGCTTTATAGCCTGTGATTAAAAAGCATTATCACGGAGTCCGGAAGATTTGAGTTAGGTGCCAGCTACGTCTCTTATTTCCTGTGTGCTATATACCCTGGGGCAAGTTACTTAACCATTCTTATTCCCTCTTTCTTCATCCCCAATAGGAATGATGTAAGAGGAAAGACATCTCCTTCAGCATGGGATGGAATAAGGAGAATCAGACTTACCATACCACGTGAACACTAAAAAAAATGAAGAAAGCTTATGAAACAACACTGTTTGAGACCCTGAAAATAAAGGAAGAAACTACAGAGATCCCAGAAAGATACAAATACAAAGGAGGGGAGCAATAATCCAAACTGACTGCCCAAATTACCTCCTGACTATAACATGGAAGAGGAAAAAAAAACAAAAGCAGGCCAAGTCAAGTTTCTTTCTGAGTTGAGGAGATGGAGTTGAGAATCTGGATAGCTGAAGTGTGCACAGGACAAAGTGTCTAAACGGAGAGGGAAAGGGTTTGTGAATCTCCCATGAATTTTCAGCTAAGCATCAATCAATGGAGGAATAAAATAAATGTGTGTGTGTGTGTGTGTGTGTGTGTGTGTGTGTGTGTGTGTACCCAAGGCTGGAATGAAGCTGACAGAAGAATAACAAAGAATAATGCCACACACACACACACACACACACACACACACACACACACACTCAAAGCTTGAAATAGTTGCTGTTCCCAACAGCCAAACAGGAAAACTCACTAATCAAGTAGAGTCCTCAGAAGCGTTCTGACTCAGTAATTGGGGAAAATGAGGATTAATTTTTTTTTTCTTACTGAAGCTAATGAAGCTTAAAAGCAAGATCTGGAATGACAGAACCATTTACACATAAAGTCTTGACCAAAAAAAAAAAAAAAAAGCTTAAGACCAATTTTTAGTAGTGTAAAAATGCCCAACATCCAACACGGTAAAATCTACAATGTATGTCTAGCACCCAGTAAAAAATCATGAGTCATGCAAAGAAGCGGTAACATGCAACCCAGTATGAGGAGGGGGAAAGCAACCAAAACGGACCCAGAAATGACACAGATGAGAGACTTCATAGACACTAATATTAAACCAGTTGTTACGACTATGTTCCATTTGTCCGCGATGCCAGAGGAAAGATACACCATGTTGGATAAAGACAGAAAAGAGACTTTAAAAAATAATTCTAGAGATGAAAATTGTAAGTTGAATTTAAAAATACACTGGATGATATTAATAGCAGATTTGACATTGCAGGGGGGAAAAATACTTGAAGACATAGCACTAGAAACTATTCAAAATGAAGCATAGAGGGAAAAAGAAAAGAACAAAATGGATGTGCATTGGTTAATTTAGGACAATTTCAATATTTGTAATATGGATTGCTGAAGAAGAGAAAATAAAAGAAGAAACAGGAAAAAAAAATAGTTGAAGAAATACAGGCTAAAATTTGTCAAGGTGTGGCAAAAATAAAGTTCCCAAAGGCCTCAAAAGCATAATAAATCCCAAGCAAAGGAAACATAAAGAAAGTTTCACCAGACACCTAATAACCAAATTATGAAAACCAGTGACAAGGAGAAAATCTTTTAAGTATCCAGAGAAAAAGGGCACAATTACAATAGAGGAACACAGACAAATATGATACAGCCTTCTTTCCAGAAGCAATATAAGCCAAGGAGAGTGGAAAAATATCCTTAGAGTGCTGAAGGAATAAAGGGGGGAGTGGGGTTGTCAATCTAGAATTCTATATCCAGTGAAAATGCTTTTAAAACCAAGAACAAATACATTTTTCAGATTTGTGAAAGCTGTAGGAATTAATCATCGGTAGATCATATGCTATAAGAAATATAGAAATAATTCAGAAAAAATGAAAATATTATCAGATAAAAATCAGTCTACACAAAAGAATGAATAGGCCAGGCATGGTGATGCACACCTGTAATCCCAGTACTTTGGGAGGCTGAGACAGGAGGATCACAGGTTTGAGGACAGTCTTGGCAATTTAGCAAGACTGTCAGTAGCCTAGCAAGACCTTGTTTCAAAAAATAATTAATTAACTAGTTAATTAATTAATTGGGCTGGGGTGTAGCTCAGAGGTAGAATGTTCCTGGGTTCAATCCTCAGTTTAAAAAAAAAAAGGAAGGAAGGAAGGCAGGCAGGCAGGCTAGAACAGCACCAGAAATGTTAACTACACAGGTAATTATAAAAATAAATTTTCATATTATTTCTTTTTAAAGAGAACTGAATGTTTAAAGGAAAAATAATGTACTGTGACATTTATACCACATAAAGGAGTAAGATATATAGAAACTAGAGGGCAAAGTATAAGAAAAGAGAAGTAGACATGTACTTTTAAGTATTTTATATACCTTTAAAGTTATAAAATATCACTTGAGGGCAAAAGTGATAACTTAAAAGATGGGTACTGAAGGGAAGCTCACAGTGCTGCGTGCCTGCATGGCCCTATCCCTCTGAACTACATTTTGTGTGAAACTACAATGTACCAATAAAAGTGCATTTTTTAAAAATACAGATATTTAATCCCCAGACCAGTCATTTTAAAAACATACAAAAAACAGGATTAATTAGCCAGGTGTGGTGGTGCACACTTGCAATCCCAGCATTCGGGAGGCTGAGACCAGAGGATCCAGGTTCATGGCCAGCCTCAGCTACCTAGTGAGGCACTCTGCAACTTAGTGAGATTCGGTTTCAAAATAAAGAATAAAAAATAGGGCTGGGGGTATAGCTCGGAGGTAGAATGCCCCTGAGTTCAATCCCCAGTACCGCAAAAAAAAAAAAACAGGATTAATAAACCAATAAGGATGATAAAATGAACCATAAAAACTCTCCATTAATGTAAAAGACAGCAAAAAAGAAGAAGAAGAAGAAGAAGAAGAAGAGAGTGAGAGAAATAGCAATAACAGAAAAACAGCAAGAACTTAGAATAAAATCCAGATATATTAATAATCACATTAAAATTCTAAACAATCTGAACTCCCTAATTGAAAAGCTGACATGATCAGACTGGATAAAGAAAACTCAACTATATGATGCTTAACATATACATATAACACTCACACATTCAGTTTAGATGGAAATAGTTTAAATATAAAGACACAAATAGATTAAAAATAAAAGAGAAAAATATATGCCAGGCTAACACCAATCAATAGAAAGCTTGACTAGCTTGATTTACTCATTTCACAATGTGTACATATACCAAAACATCACATTACACCCCATAAACATAGGCAATTTTTATTTTTCAATAACAAATACCTTAATAAAAATAATGAATAAATAATACCTTGAATGGCATATTATCATCCAAGTTGATTTTATAGTAAAGAATATTATCAGGGAGAAGAAGGGCAATATCATAATAATAAATGTTTATGTGCCTATTAAACATGCCTGAGAGTACACGAAATAAAAACTGATAGAACTATAAGAACTAGAGAAACCCACAACTTTAGTTGGAGATTTCAACATCCACTCACAACAAGGATGGACAGAACAAGTAGAAAAGTGGATAATCAACAATGACATAGAAGATTCAAACACTGCTATCCAATTTGTCATAATTTATAGGTACAGAAAATACCACCCAAACAACAGCAGAACGTGCATTCTAAGTGCACATAAAATAAACTTACTAAAATATGTTCTTTCTCATAACCCAAGACTCAATACATTTGAAAGGATTCAGATCAGACAACGCATATCCTCTGGTGACAATGGAATTGAGGTAGAAATCAATAACAGAAGAATATCTGGGGAGGCTGAGACTGGAGGACCCGAGTTTGTGGCCAGCCTCAGTTGCTTAGTGAGGTCCTTTGTAAGTTAGTGAGACCCTGTTTCAAAATAAAAATGGGACTGGAGGTATAGCTCGGAGGTAGAATGCCCCTGAGTTTAATCTCCAGTACCGTAAAAAAAAAAAAAAAAAAAAAATCTAGGAAATCCTCACATATTTGGAAACTAACACTTCTTTAAATAGAAATGATCAATTTATTGGGAATTATTTACTACATAGTATTAAAACAATAGTAGCCTTAGTTCAATAAAATAGAAGTAACTTGACCACCTAGTTATGACTAAATAACAAACTGGGTCCTAAATGTAAACAATGTCAAATTTCCTAAACAGAAACACTGGAGTGAATTCTTTTAATTTATGGAGAAAACCATCACTGTCCATTGTCAAAACAATCAGTTCTATTCTATGATAATATGCAGAAATTGTATTGAACCGATAAATTAAAATTAAATAACCCTATTTTTAACTACAACATATAAGGGGAAGCATTCAACAATACCATCCACAATTGTACTAACTAAATTGCAAACATATGATGGTTACGTACATAAATGAAACTAACACTTTTCTGAATAACCCAGGAGTCAAAGAAGAAATCAAAAGGAAGATGAGAAAGTGTTTCCGCCTGGAGCTGACGACTGGCAGGCCCCTGATCAAGCTTCAGGAACGATGCCCACACCAGTGATACTGTTGAAGGAGAGACCCGACCAACCACTCCCAAGGCATCCCTCCTCTGTGAGTGACGATGTCACTGTGTGCCAGGTGACTGCCAAGCCTGTAAGAACCACCCCGAGTCCCCGTGGCATGGACATGTTTATTGTGGATGACCAAGACAAAGCAACAATCTCTAAAGATGGGGCCACGATTCTGAACCTTCTGGATGCCATCCATCCTGCAGCAAGGACTCTACTGGACACTGCCAAATCCCAAAAGGCTGAGGTTGGTGATAGCGCCACCTCAGTGACTCTGCTAGCTGCAGAGTTTCTGAAGCAGGTGAAATCACGTGTGAAAGAAGGTTTGCACCCCCAGATCTTCATTTGAGCTTTCCTGCAAGGCCCCCCATTTGGCGGTTAACAAGATCACGGAGATTGCTGTTACTGTAAAGAGACAAGATGAAGTGGAGCCAAGAAAGCTGCTGGAGAAGGGCCATGCATGACAGCTCTGAGCTCCAAGTTGATCTTCCAGCACAGAGCCTTCTTTGCTAAGGCTGTGGTGCTGCCTAATGATTCACTGCAGCTTAAAATGACTGGAATCAAGAAGGTCCAGGGTGGAGCCCTGCAGGAGACTTGACTGGTGGCTGGTGCTGTGTTTAAGAAGACTTTCTTTATGTTGTCTTTGAAATGCAACCCCCAAATACCATAACCCCACCATTGCCTTCTTAAATACTGAGCTTCAGCTCAAAGCTGAGAAAGATAACAAACTAGAAAAGGAACAAATTCAAGTAAGAGGTGAGCAGATCTTCTATGCCTGAGACTTAATTTATGAAGGTGATTGAGTGAAGACAGAGAAGCTAATGCCACTGAAAGAAGATTTTTCAGATTTAGTTAGGAGGCAGAGGCAGGAGAGAGGGGAAAGTCTAGTTAAGGCCCTTCTTTGGATTTCCGTGGGAAAGTCAAAGCAAGGTAAACCAGTCTAGGGTTGGTCAATATCAATCATTTCAGCAGATTGTTGGCATAGGTGTTATCCTTAGTTGCCAGGTACCTGGCCCTGGGCTGATTTATGGCAGTGGCAATATTGGCTTAGTGTGTATGGGTTGGATAAGGAGGGGGAGAGGGGCACAGCCTTAGATCGGCCAGTCTTCACATCAAAGACATGCTTCAGGAAAGCTGTCTACGCCCCTGGGAACTAGCCCTGGGAGGGGCTGTCTCTTCCCAAGTATGAAAAGTCCCCCCCAAATGTCAAAGCATCATAAGATGTTTACTATTATAAGATATAGAAAATTTAGAAACTCATAATCAATACATTAATTAAGAAGTAAGCAGAAATTATAAACAATATATATCAGAGAAGAAATCAGTGAAATATAATACAGATGAACAACAGAGAAAAATCAAAGATTAAACGTAGTTCTTTCACAAAATCAATATAATTGATAAATCTCAGGGAGAGAAAAAAAAGAGAGATGACATTTCTCATCAAAGGGACTTAAAAAGGTAAAAGGAAAATGTATGAGGAATTTTTATGCCAGGAAATTTAACAACATGAGTAGACAAAATTTTTGGAAGACATAGACTACTATAATTCCCTCAAACTAGTTTGAATTTCCCTGTATCTATTAAAGAAAGTGAATTTGCAGTTAACACATTCCAACAGAGAACATTCCAGGTCTAGATGGCTTCACTGGTATAGCCTACCAAGCATTTATTAAAGAAATAATATCTCAACTTTACATAAATATCCAGAGAGTTGAAGCGGCAATAATACTTTCCAATTCACTCTGAGATCAGCATCATTCTGACACCAAAACCAAACAGAGACATTATGGGAAAATAAAACCACAAAACAATCTCCATCATGAGCACAGATGCAAAATTTGTTTAAAATATTTTAGCAAATTTAATCCTAAAATATATAAAAAAGGATAATGCATTAAACTATCCCTAGCGCCCTCTATTCAGCCATGAAAACAAGGAGCTTTTCATACACCGTAGCTATGAAAACAAGCAGATGTACAAGAACAGACCAGGTTTGGAAGTCCTCAAACGCCCCATTCCCAGAACATCACCACTCTTTGACCTAACTGGTAGTTCCTGGAAGTCGCATTCATAGAATGCTCTTGTTATTGACCTGACTCAGAGCTCCATAGGAAAAGTCCTATCCCCAAGGTATTTGCTAGACAAACTCAAGGTCAATTGTTTAATATGATAGCAGCATACCAGTTGGGACAAATAAGATCCGTGGCT
>PVLC010022652.1:0-26498 GCA_004027655.1 Graphiurus murinus
AAAAAAAAAAAAAAAAAAAAAAAAAAATCAACGGGGAAATAAAAATCTTCCGTAACAAACAGAAGCTGAAAAAATTTATGTCTTCCAAACCAGCACTAGAGAAAATACTCAAAGAGATTAATAACAAAGAATAATAACAAATAAACATCAGAACCAGAGAAACAATAATTTCCAGCAAGCAAACAACTAAGGAAAGAACAAACACTACCGCAAACAGAAGTCAAAACTCAAAATGTTAGGAATTTAAAATCATCTCCAATAATCACACTGAATATAAATGGTGTCAACTCCCCAATAAAAAGGCACAAGGTGGCAAAATGGATTAAAACCCATAACCTATCTATATGCTGCCTGCAAGAAACACACCTTACAAGCAAAGATTCCCACAAACTAAGGGTGAAGGGCTAGGGTAAGGTAATCCATGCCAATGGAACTCGAAGACAAGCAGGAGTAGCAACTATGATATCGGATAAATTAGACGTCACGTCTAAGCTTATCAGAAGAGACAAAGCAGGTCAATTTTTTACTAATGAAAGGAAAAATTAAGCAAGATTAAATAACAAGAGCCAACATTTATGCCCCAAACGTAGGTGCAGCCACTTTCATTAAAAAAAAAACTCTTCATGATATAAAGTCACACATAGATGCCAATACAATAATACTGAGAGACTTCAATACTACTCACCCAGAACTAGACCAATCTTCTAGACACAAGGTCAATAAAGATTCCTCAGACCTAAAAAATACCATAAACACATATAGACACATATAGAATATTTTACCCAACTACAGACGAATTCACATTTCTTTCTGCTGCTCACGGAACCTTCTCCAAAATAGACCACATTCTGGGCCACAAATTGAACACTGGGAAATTCAAAAAATGTAACATAATATCCTGTGTCTTTTCAGGTCACAATGGAGTGAAACTAGAAATCAACTATAAGAAGACCCAGAGTAACCATGTAAACACAGGAAACTGAACACCACACTACTAAATGAGGAATGGGTTATAGAAAAAATAAGGGGAGAAATTTAAAAATTCCTAGAAACAAACAAAACAGCGACACAACATATAAAAATCTCTGGGACACCTTGAGGAAAATTTATAGCACTGAGTGTCCATATAAGAACAGAAAATCACCAAATAAATAACCTAATGACACAGCACAAAGCCCTGGAAAAACAAGAACAGTCTAACCCCAAAGTCAGTAGAAGACAGGAAATTATTAAAATCAGAGCAGAAATTAATGAAGTGGAGAATTTTAAAAAATACAGAAGATCAACAAAACCAAAAGCTGGTTTCCTGAAAAAATAAACAAGATAGATAAACCATTGGCCAAGCTAACCAAAAGAAAGAATCAACCCAAAATAAGAGATGAAAAGGGTGATATTACCACTGACAGTGTGGAAATACAGAGGATCATCAGAAAATACTTTGAAAAACTATACACCAACAGAATGGAAAGTCTAGAAGAAGCCGAGAAATTTCTAGACACAGATAACCTTCCTAAATTGAGTCAAGAGGATATAGAAAACTTAAACTGATCAATAGCAATCAAAGAGATAGAAACAGCAATAAAGAATTTGCCATCAAACAAAAGCCCTGGGCCAGATGGCTTTCCAGGTGAATTTTATAAAACCTTTATAGAAGAACTAATACCAATGCTCCTCAATGTATTCTGTGAAATAGAAAAAAACAGGACTCTCCCAATCACATTCAATGAAGCCAACATCAGGTTAATACCAAAGCCAATTAAAGACACCTCAAGAAAAGAAAGCCTATATTGCTGATGAACTTAAATGTAAAACTACTAAACAAAATACTAGAAATGCACATTCAAAACCATATCAAGAAAATTATACACCATGACCAAGTTGGATTCATCCTCGGGATGCAAGGCTGGTTCAACATACAAAAAACAATCAATGCAATTCACCACTTAAACAGAACCAACACAAAAATCACAAGATCATTTCAATAGATGCTGAAAAAAATATTTGATAAAATCCAACACCCGTTCATGCTAAAAGCACTGCAGAGAATTGGAATAGAAGGAACAAACCTCAACATCATAGAGGCAATATACAATAGGCCCACAGTCAACATCATATTAAATGGGGAAAAACTGCAAGAGTTCACACTAAAAACAGGAACATGACAAGGATGTCCATTATCACCACTTCTGTTCAATAGAGTACTTGAGACTCTAGCCAGAGCAATAAGACAAGAGAAGGAAATCAAAGATGTAAAAATAGGAAAAGAAGAACTAAAACTATCCTTTTTTGCAGATGACATGATACTATACTTAGAAGACCCAAAAAACTCAACCAAAAGGTTTATAGAACTGATCAACAAATTCAGCAGTGTCCAGATACAAAATCAATCTTAAAAAATCAGAATCTTTCCTGTATGCCAACAATAAGTTCACTGAAGAAGAAATCCAGAAAATAATTCCACTTACAATATCACCCCCCAAAATAAAATACTTAGGGATAAACAGAACCAATAGGTAAAAAGACCTCCATATGGAAAACTATAAAAAGTTGAAAAAAGAAATCAAAGAAGACCTTACAAGACTGAAAGATCTTCCATGCTCTTGGGTAGGCAGAACAAATATCATCAAAATGGCCATTCTCCCAAAAGTGACCCACAGAATCATTGCAATATCCATTAAATTACCAAGGTCACTCCTCATAGACATAGAAAAATCAGTCCTTAAATTCATTTGGAACAATAAAAAGACCAGAATAGCCAAAATAGTTCCCAGTAACAAGAACCATGCAGGAATCATCACAATACCTGACTGCACACTATACTACAAAGCCATAATCCTAAAAATAGCATGGTGTTGGCACAAAAACAGACACATAGACCAATGGAGCAGAGTAGAAGACTCAGAAACAGTCCCACGTGCTTACAGTCAATTGATTTTTTACAAAGGAGCCAAAAACATACACTGGAAAAAAAGATAGCCTCTTCAACAACTGATGTTGGCAAAACTGGTTAACTAAATGGAATTAAACCCCACTTTCTCACCCTGCACAAGAGTCAACTCAAGATGGATCAAAGACCTGGAAATCTGGCCAGAGACCTTGCAGCTACTTGAAGGGGGCATAATTCTAACACTTCAATACATAGACACAAGTAAAAATTTTCTCAACAAGACCCTAAAAACACAAGCAACTCAAAGGAAGATCAATACATGGGATTGCATTAAACTGAAGAGCTTCTGTGCAGCAAAGAAAACTATCAAAAACCTCAACAGAGAGCCCACAGAATGAGAGAAAATTTTTGCCGGCTACTCCTCCAATAGAGGACTAATATCTAGAATATATAGAGAACTCAAGAAACTCACTGCTAAGAAAACAAATAACCCAATCAAAAAATGGGCAAAGCCAGGCATGGTGGCGCACACTTGTAATCCTAGCATTTGGGAGGCTGAGACTGGAGAATCTGGGTTCTTGGCCAGACTCAGCTGCTTAGTGAGGCCCTCCGCAACTTAGTGAAACCCTGTTTCAAAATAAAGAATAAAAAAATAGGGCTGGGGCTGTAGCTCGGAGGTAGAATGTCCCCAGGTTCCATCCCCAGTACCAAAAAAAAATAAAAATTAAAAAAAAATGGGCAAGGGATCTAAATAGATACTTCACAAAAGAAGAAATACAAATGCCCAATAAATGTATCAGGAAATGTTCAACATCATTAGCAATCAGAAAGATGCAAATCAAAACTACCTTGAGATTTCACCTGACTCCGATCAGAATGGCAATCATCAAAGACACAAACAACAACAAATGTTGGCAAGGATGTGTAGATGTGGGAACCATAATTCATTGTTGGTGGGATTGCAAATTAGTACAACCACTTTGGAAAACAGTATGGAGGATCCTCAGACGAGTGAGAATGAACCTTCCATACGATCCAGCAATACCACTTCTGGGTATCTACCCAAAAGAATGGAAACCAAACTATCAGACCAATGCATGTGTATCTATATTTATAGCTGCACAATTCACAATTGCCAAACTATGGAACCAGCCAAGATGTCCATCAACACATGAATGAGTTATAAAACTATGGGATATGTACACAATGGAATTTTAGTCATAAAGAAGAACAAAATCATGTTATTTGCAGGGAAATGGATAGAACTGGAAAACATTATGTTAAGTGAGATTAGTCAGTCACAAAGAGTAAAAAATCATATGTTCTCCCTAATATGCGGATGCTAGGGAGAAATTGGGGCATAAGTGGGATTCCAGATGAAGAAGGAGAAACCTTAGATGAAGAAAGTAGGTGACTTAACTGAAGGTGATGTGGGATTGGGGGAACACCCTAATGCACATGATGTACTTTCACAAACGTATCAAAGTCACTCACTAAACTGAACCTGAGAAGGAGGGAGGGTGAGGAAGTGGGGTGGAAATTGGGGAAGGGTTAAATGAGAAATGTGTGCATGTATACTTTGTTAGCTTGTACCTAACACAGATGTATGATTACAAAGCACCAATTTTTTAAAAAATTAAAACTTTTAAAGAGTTACTCTTGTCAGTATAATTAATAAAATAGGAGCCGGGCGTGGTGGTGCAGGCTTGTAATGCCAGTACTTGGGAGGCTGAGACTGGAGGATCTGGGTTCACGGCCAGCTGCAGCTCTCAGCTACTTAGTGAGGTTCTCCACAACTTAGTGAGATCCTGTTTCAAAATAAAGAATAAAAATATGACTGGGTGTGTAGCTCAAAGGTAGGATGCCCCTGTGTTCAATTTCCAGTACCTCAAATAAATTAATAAAAATTAAATAGATTAACATAAAATCTACAAGAATTGGGAAGCTAATAATCTTAACTTGTGGAGATATGTATATATATATATGTGTGTGTGTGTGTGTGTGTGTGTGTGTATACACACATACATACATTTATATATATAATTTTCTCAATGTATGGTCAGAAATGTTGGAAAAACTAAAGAATAAGATGTTTGACTTCAAATAAAGAAATACAACAAAAATACAAGAAAAAACACTCTACCAGGAAATTAATCAATAGAGCTAGACTCAAATATAATACATATAATTAGAATTATCAGAGAATTTAAGTAACAATTATTAATACATTAAAATATCTAACAAAAATATTGATGTTGCTCATGAAAAATGAAGACACTGTAGCAAAATAAAAAACTGTAGGAAATAGTCATGTTTAAGTACTAGAAATTTAAAAATCAGCAGAAAGGAAGGATGCCCTAAGGGGATCAAGGGTAAATGACATAGCTGTGGAAAGAACAGTGATCCTGAAATATGTCAATAGAAACTATAGAATTTGATACACAAAGGGAAAAAAAGTGAAGGTCGTACAGAACAGAGCAGGGATATACTATTGGATAATATCAAATGATCTAATCCAAGAGGTAAATGAACACCACAGAGTAAGCAGTTGAATAATGCTGAAGAATTTCCCCAAAATAATAAAATGCATTAAATCCCAGAGAACATCAAGCATATAACTAAAAAAAAAATTCTACTCATTACTGTTATACATTTTAAAAAATATATCTGAAAGCAATGTATCAGTCAAAACTGGACTTTTAGGTCTCAGAACACAACTCAATTTTGTTTGAGCAAATACACACACACACACACACACACACACACACATACTTATGATACTGAAGGGTATATCCTAGGGAATACTTTAACACTTTTGCTCACATTTATCAGCACTGTATCTCTCTATCTCTCAGTCCTCTATGCTGTCTTCAATATAAGGTATATTTTCTCAGTGTGATTCAAACCTGACCACAGTAATCTTCAGGCTTCATTCTTATACTTAACAATTCCAAGGGAAACAAAGAAATTTTTCCAATAATTCTAGTTAAAGTCACAGGGCTTATTCTCATTGGCCTGGTGTCCAAAGGTTGGAGGCAGCCAAGAATGAGTAACTTGTACCAATAGCAAAAGGCAGAAAAAAAGCAATTATTTCCTACGTTTAGTTTTATAACAGTTTTCTTAGATCATCTAGCTTCCTTTTAATTTCTGCAACCTTCATTTCTTTTTCAATTCAGGATAGTCTTCTCATTTCTTAGTATCCATGTTTCCTATATCTTATCGAATGCAGAAATTAGTATTACCTAAAATTGTTTGCTTGCTGCGTTGAATTTTTCAAAAACATATTTCTCTCACTTTGAGGGCTATGTTCCTCATTTTTTTTTAAATTTACTTATCCCTATTCTGATCTGAGAAATGAAAACAACCTAAGTGTCTCACACTGAAATATAATTCAGACATTAAAAAGAACAAAATTCTGCCATTTGTAACATGGGTAGAACTAGAGGTCACTATGTTAAGATAAATAAGTCACAGAAAAAGTACTGAGTCACAGTTAGATAAGAACAAGAAGTTCTGAGAGGCCATTGCACAGTAGAGTGGCTATAGACAACAATAACTTGTGCATTTCAAAAAGCTATAAGAAAGGGTTTAAGTATTTCTGTCACTACAAAACCATAAATACTTGAAGAGACTGATTTGTTTGCACTGAATTAAATATTATACAATGTATACATATATCAAAATATCACATGGTTCCCCATAAATATATATAATCTTTATATTTTTATGTATCTGTTTATAAAATGAATTTAAAAATAATGTATGATAGAAGACCAGAGACTCAGATGGAGTTATCAAGGGAGTTTAGGGAAGACTGGAGGGAAGATTAAGACATAAAAAGTCTAACAGTTGAAATAATGCTGCAAATGTATAAATAATAATAAATCATGTATGGGGAAGGAGGAGTCATAGGGACAGGATCCAGGGGGAACTCACCAAGTGCTGTATTCACATATGTCCCTATCACTCTGAACTACATTATGATGTGAGACTACCATGTACCAACTAAAGTATATAAAAATAAAATAAACATAAATTTACCTATTCTCTAACTAGTTGAATAAAAAGATTCTTCTTTCACTCACTTATTTTGCTTACAATCTTCTTACATCTCAACTTAAAAGGCTGGATGCTAAGTGAGATTAGTCAATCACAAAAAGTGAAAGGATGTTTTTTCTCATATGTGGAAGCTAGGGAGGAAATTGGGACACAGAAAGGACTTAAGACAAAGGAGGAGAAATCTTAGTGGAGTGAGGGAGGGGACCTAACTGGGGGAGGTGGGAGTGGGGAGGAAGACTCGAAGAGGGAAACACTTCAATGGACATGATGCACATACACAAATTTATTATTGCCAATCAGAGTGTGGTGCACAGGAGGGTGGGGAGAGGGAGGGAGGGGGAGGGAGTGGGGAGGGAACTGGGAGAGGGCTCGTCGAGTGCTGTGTGCATGTATGCCTCTATTACTCTGAACTTCATCATGATGTATGATTACAATGCACCAATCAAATTTTTTAAAAATTCTGAATGTACTACTCATTAAGAAGGAACTCTGCTACTTTTTAAGAAACACCACCCACTTCTGGCACTCTCTATGACTTAGCCACCTCTTTTCCTGCATCTGCCGGCACACTTCTTTAAATTCATCCTGGCACCTTGCTTCTGCACATCAGGGAAAACCAAACCACTTCAGAAAGAAATCTCAGTGTCTATATTTCTCAAGTACCAGTTCAGGAAACCTCAAATTTTTTGGCCTCCCTGAATGTAATGTTATTACCACATAAAGCTAGAACTTCTCCCACCTGAGTTACTACCACTCCTGCTACCTTGCTCCATGCATCCACTGGAGCTAATGAAATTCTTGATACAGATTACCATATGGCAATGATAAGCAGTAACCATGAAGACCTGAAAGGAACTTTCTACTAGCCGTTCAGTCTGTTATTTGTCTTTCTTCCAACAATTGTCCATTCAGACAATGGTGTTCCTGGAGATTTAGAGCTTCCCTAGTTATTTATCAGCTCATGTCACTTTCTGAATAATACAAATGCAACTTAGCAGGCATAAGTGCTCAAATCTTAAATCATGACTTAAAGTAAATATGTGAAATCCTTTGAAGGAAGCTTTGTGACTCCCCAAAGATAGATCTGGGACAGGAGTCCTGTACAAATACTTATTAAGAAAACACTCCCAGAGCCGGGCATGGTGGCACACGCTTGTAATCCCAGCATTCAGGAGGCTGAGACCAGAGGATCTGGGTTCACGGCCAGCCTTAGCTACCTAGTGAGGCACTCTGCAACTTAGTGAGACTCAGTTTCAAAATAAAGAATAAAAAATAGGGCTGGGGGTGTAGCTCGGAGGTAGAATGCCCCTGAGTTCAATCCCCAGTACCGCAAAAAAAAAAAAAAAAAAGAAAGCACTCCCAGGAGTGGTCAGCTGAAAAATGGGAGGAAGAAGACACGTTGTATATAAGTATTTTGTATACAAGTAGTGAGTTACCACACTGTACCCTGTGTACATGTACAGCATAAATAATAATAAATTAAGACTAAAAATAAAATTAGTGGTCTCTAAGGCCAAGTCCCACCACAAAACTCTGAAGTGTAAGTTACACCTCAGAGTTGTCCTGCGAACTGAGCTTTCCACACCAGGGCAGCACTGGGGAAAGACCACCCTGGAGATGCATCAGGCTCCAGTCCAGTCACCTAAGCAAAGAGTTTCAGTGACTGAATAAGTGTAATAAAAACTAGCTGTCGAAAGCAAAAGTGTAAAGACATGAGATATTTCCCCTCTCCTGCCCCGCCCACAAAATACAATAGAAAGGAATCTGAGGGCAGAGGACCAAAATTGTCCAGTGTGCCGGGTCAGCTAAGCCCTTGTAAATTATATTCATGTCTGTGATAGCATTGAATACTTTAGTTTCACATGCATATTTTGTATACCATTTGGGCCCTGTATTATTTAGGATAGTTGTGGTAATAATAAAGAAAGAAAAAAACGGTGAATGGGAGTTCATTTCTTTCTCACATGAAAGTGTGAAAAGGAAGCCGGGCGTGGTGGCGCACGCTTGTAATCCCAGCATTCGGGAGGCTGAGACCGGAGGATCCGGGTTTGCGGCCAGCCTCAGCTACCTAGTGAGGCACTCCACAACTTAGCGAGACCCAGTTTCAAAAATAAAGAATAAAAAAATAGGGCTGGGGGTGTAGCTCTGAGGTAGAATGCCCCTGAGTTCAATCCCCAGTACCAAAAAAAAAAAAAAAAAAAAAGAAAGTGTGAAAAGGTAGAGTGGTTCTGCTCAGCAAATGCTTTATGAGAAAGAATCAATCTGCCTTTTTTTGTCGCCTGCATGGTATCATCTTAAACCTGTGGACCGTCTATGTCTACACTCCAACCAGCAGAAAGGGGGAAAGATAAGGAGGATAAGACCTTTCCCTTTAAAACCCAAACCAGGTGACACATATTATGCCTGTTCAGGTCAGTAGCAATAGTTTTGAAACATGGCCACCTAGACATGAGGTTGAGAACTATACTTTTTTTTTTTTTGTCTGAACTGACAAAGGACAGGGAGAGCACATACTGGGATTAACTAGCACTGCCACTTATTCTTGTATCAACTATGCACATTTATGTCAATGTTGTTTTATAATTGTTCTTTTATAATTTCTCTTACAATTTATGAATAACAACACATGCAATTATATAGAGTGTTCACTGAATTATTTATTTATTCTGGATTGAACATAGGGTATTTTACCTCTGTGGTACACCTCCAGCCTTAATTTTTTTAATATCATCTCACTAATTTGCTGAGACTGGCCTTGAACCTGCAATCCTCCCATGTCAATCTCCCAAGTACTAAGAGCACAGGCATGTACCACCTTGCCCTGCTACACTGAGCAATTTATATGGCCCTACCTGACAATTAAATAAGTTAATGCTGATTCCTTAGTCATTAATTGAATCTTTATAAGTATTTGATTTATTAACTTTCAAGACTATAAAGACAAAAGTAGGAACTGAGTTCTTTTAGTTTATATTGAATATGCTCTACAAACTTTTTAGAATGAAGAAAGACTGCAACAAACAACATAAGAACTAAAATAAAGTGGGTCATGAGAAGTAAATGATACAGTGCTTCAAGAAGAAATATATAATGTACAGTTTCTTGGAAATTATTATGTTAATAAAAATGATAATATTCACAAAGAAAAAATATTTGCTACAGCTATACAATAGGCTAACAACACTTATTTTTAAAGTAAATAAAAGCAATAGCTATTCTAAAAGTAGAAATAAATCATAAAGGACTAACTTTTTCACTTTTAAAAAAGTTATAATCCATTGGATGCTTTTCTATGATTCTGCTATTTTTCTTTAAGATTGAGAGTTCATTGTTTTCATTTCCTAATTTATAAAGAACATGTTGAAATTCCAGTGCAGATTCTAGAGGCTCAATTCCAAAAGAAACATTTTCAAATTGCAGTACTCCTCTGTAAAATTAAGGATAAAATATTAGGTGCTTTAATCACATCTGTATTATGAAACTCTGACAAAATCCAAAAGACAAAATAATAAAGATAAAAAATACTTTGAGTACAGTATTTTGTTCCAAATTCTTAGAGATGACTCTGAAGAGACAAATAATTTCCCTAAACCACAAAGCCAGTTTCCAAGATAAATCACCTATCAATCTCTAGGCCCTCCAAGTCAGTGATTAATTAAAGCAAAGATAAACAGAAATCTTTATGAATTTCTCTCTAGTTGTCAATGCTTTTGAAAAATGATTACTCGGCCTTTATAACAAAAAGGATTATTTTTATAAATACTTATAAAAATAAAATTTAGTAGTAATTATGAAATGACATTTTAAATTTTGTTTAGGTACACAGTCTAAATAAGAAATCAAAAGCAAGATTCTAAAGAGTAAACAATTTATAATACCATCCTTGCCTAAATACAGGCAATAGTTTAAGTCATTACTCCATTAAAAGACAAATTTCAAGATTCTATGTAAGAAGCACTTAAAAACACTTATGTATGAAAACAAGGACACTATACTCTAAAACTAAGGTGGAGAGTTTTCTGGCAGCAAAAAAAAACACTGTAACCAGGAAAGTGGAAGCCAAATAATTCTAGGAGAGCTCAAGAGAGTGATATTATTTGAATGAGTATTATATTAATCATTTGTATAAACATTCTGAAAGTGATCTGAGAAAAAGCTAGCCTTGTTTATTTATCTTTATATCTCCAAATACTAGAATGAGCTATCCTACACTTAAGAGACAGAGCAAGGACACTAGGGAGCCCAAACTTTGGAGAAATTTAGAAGTGTCTCTGGTCAGTAAGAAAAGCAAAAAGGAACAAGAGCAATGGTAACATATTCAGAGAATGTCATTGAATAATCTCTGCACAGTAATTCTCCTCTGTACACTTCATATAAGTAGAATAAATTCACCATAGCCAAATATCAGAACTGTGCTTTCTGTAATCGGCAAGAGACAATAAATGACCTTAGTCCAGAGCACGTGTTGAGTACAACAACAGAATTTGGATATCCTTCAATATATCCTTGGTAGTAGCAATGAGCCTAGGAAAGAAAAAAAGTAAATTGGTTACTTAAGAATTCACAAGTCTTTCTATTTCCCACCTGTACTTGACAGAATAGTCTTCACAAGCCACATGACTTACATAAGTATAAGTAAAGTGACGACAAAATAAACCTCCATTTATTTGTCACTTTCACTACATTAACTACTTTTTACTATGGCTTGAGATTACTATTTCATACCCATCTTCCAAAGTGTTATTTTTTTAGGAGGCAAAATTACTTGCCAATAAATAAATTTGGGTCATTGATTAAAAGATAATGGTTGTGGATCTAGATTTCTTTAAAACTATGATGTGCTGCTATAAAGAGACATATAAATATATTATGACACAGGAAGACTGAAGGGCTAGAAACTCTGTGTCCACACAAACCAAAGGAAGACTCTGAAGCTATACTTACACAGGAAATCTAGACTTTAAGGCAAGAAGTATTACTAGAGATAAAGAGAGACATTTCATAATGACAGGAGTTTCAATTCACTAGGAAAATACAAATATCCCAAATTAATATTCACTAAATAACATAACGTCAAAAATATAAAACTAAAATTTAAATAATAGTAAAAATAGAAAATTACAAATATTAAAATATTTTTAAACATAATTCCTCTCAGTTAACTGATAAACTATGCATTTAAAATCCTCAAATTTAACCAACATGGTTAGTACATGACTAGTTAATATATTTAGAGTACACAAAAATAGAATGCACTCCTCTTTATATAATTTTATGTGTGCATTATAATCTCATATTATAATGTACTTCATCGTGAGAGTGACATACATGCACACAGTACTGGGTGGGCTTTCCTCCGGCTCCCTCCCCTCTCCTCCCTTCCCCATACAGGATATTGAGGTTGACGTTGGTATTCTCACATATGGACATAATCATGTTGAACATTTTTTCATGTATTTATTGGCCATTTGTGAAATAGAGATGGAAACCTTCCAAACTCCTTCTATGAGGCCAGTTTCACCTTAATACAGAAACCAAATAAAGATCCCTCAAGAAAAGAAAACTACAGACCAATATTCTTGATGAACATAAATGCAAAAAAAAAAAATTTTTTTTTTTTGCTATACCCTCAGCACTATTTTATTTTTTATTTTGAAACAGGGTCTTGCTAAGTTACTGAGAGCCTCACTAAGTTGCTGAGGCTGACTTCGAACCTGTGATCCTTCTGTCCCAGCCTTCCAAGAACTGGGGTTATAAGTGTGCATCGCCGTGCCTGGCTAAATGCAAAGATTCTAAACAAAACAGTAGGGATATGCATTCAAAAACATATCAATAAAATTGTACACAGTGACAAAGTTGGTTTCATTCCCGGGATGCAAGCCTGGTCCACCATACACAAATTAATGCACGTCATTCCCATAAATAGAACTAAAAACAAAAATCTCATGATCATCTCAATAGATGCTAAAAAGGCATTTGACAAAATCCAACACCCATTCATGTTTAAAAATAAAACTGCAGAAAATCAGAATACAAAGAACTTACCTCAACATCACTAAGGCAATATACAATAAACCCAAAGCCAACATCACATTAAATGGGGGAAAACTGGAAAAATTCCCTTTAAAATCAGGAACAAGGATGCCCACTATCACCACTCCTTTTCAATATAGTCTTTAAGACTTGCCAGAGCGATGAGACAACAGAAGGAAATCAAAGGAATTAAAATAGTTATGCTTCCTCACCTCATGCTTATACCAACCTAATGTAACTTCAGTGGATGTTTTAAGGAGAGGATCAACAGAATGTATTTAGGGGATGAAATGGGAGAGCAATAAAAAATAGTTATAATAAAAATTCTGTGATTTGTACCCAACAATTTGTGCCTGCTTATCTTACTTTATATTTCTTTATTCAACAAAATATAAATGAATAAATAAGTAAATAGTGTCCATGTTCTAGGCAGTGTGAAAGGTGCTAAATCAGTTTATTTTTGTCTTTAGTTTAATTAATATTTCAGGAAATCCCAATAATTAATCAACAAATACTTTAAATATATCCACTGTGAATCCTGGGAGTTTTTTGTATTAGCATTTTTCCAATGTAAAAAAAGGTTTTAAAAATTTATGAAACAGCCAGGCATGGCGGCACATGCTTGTAATCCCAGCATTTGGGAGGCTGAGACTGGAGTATCCAAGTTTGCGGCCAGCCTCAGCTGCTTAGTGAGGCCCTCCGCAACTTAGTGAGACCCTGTTTCAAAATAAAGAATAAAACATAGGGCTTGGGCTGTAGCTCGGAGGTAGAATGCCCCAGGTTCCATCCCCAGTACTGCAAAAAAAAAAAAAAAAATTATGAAACACAACAATAAAATCTTACCTGAGTAGGTGAAGAATGAGAGTTCACAGATCCTTGCTTATACAAATAGACCATAAAATTATCTGCTAAAAAATATCTGAATATAAAGTGATAAAATTCAAAAAGTTATTTTTGTGAAATATACAAAGCAGTAGTGAGTAAACTGACATCATCTAGCCAAATCTGAACCACTCTCTGCTTTTGTAAATAAAGTTTTATTGGCACACAGCCACATCCATTCACTTACATACTGTCTATGGTTGTTTTAATGCTGTAACAGCAGAGTTAGTTTTTGCAGAGACTGTATGGCCCTCAAAGACTAAAATACTTACTCTGTATAACTTTAGACAAAATGTTTGTCATCCCTTAACATAAAGATGGTATTTTCTTTAGACATATACTTAAATTCAAAGTAATCCACATTTATGCAAATAAAATCATTTTCCCACCTTAATGGACTCCTTTTTAAACATAAGAAGGGACTACAAGAAGACAGGGAAAGGTATTTTAAATTTTATGGAGAAAGCCTGGTATAGTGGCTCACGCTTATAATCCCAGTACTTGGGAGGCTGAGACAGGAGGATCGCAGGTTCAACGACAGCCTCAGAAAGTAGTGAGACTCTCATCAACCTAGTGAGACCCTTTTTGAAAAATAAAAATAAAATAGGACTGGGGGTATAGCTCAGAGGTAGAATGCCTCCACTTTTATAGATATATCTTTTTTATTTCTGTGACTATATTTACTATAAGTATTGAAAAAAGGACCTCAGTTACTGTAACTTTGTAGTATACTGTGAAGTCTAATAGTGTGATGCCTCTAGTTTTATTCATTTTTGCTCAATATTTCTTTGGCTATTTGGGGTTCTTTTATAGCTTCTTAAAATTTTTAGAATTGTTTCCAAGCATGCGTGTCTTTAGTCCCAGACTCTGGAGGCTCAGGCATGGGGATCTCCAGTTTGAGGTCAGCCTGGAGCAACCTGACTTAAAATAAAAAGGGCTAGAGATGTAGCTCAGTGGTAGAGAACCCCTAGGTTCAATCCCCAGTGCTGCAATAGATGGACAAATAAAATTTTAAGATTGTTTCTTCTATTTCTGTAAAAAAACAATGTCATTGAAGTTTTATTATTGTAAATAGGACTGTTTTCTTGATTTCCTTTTACATAATTCATTATTTCTGTATAGAAATGCTACTGATTTTTATACATTGGTTTTGTATCCTATAACTTTTTGAACTCATTTATTGGTTCTAACAGTTTTTGGTGGAGTCTTTAGAATTTTCTATGCATAAAATTATATTGTCTACAAACAAAAACAATTTAGCTTCTTTTTAAATTTATATAGCTTCTCTTTCTTTCTTTTGTCTAACAGCTCTGGATAGGACTTTCAGTACTACATTGAAGAGAAGTAGTAAGAGTGGGCATCTTTGTCTTGCTCCTGATCTTAGGTGAAAAGTCTTCAATTTTTTTCTCTAATTAAATATAATATTAACTACAGGTTTTTTCATATGTGTCTTTTATTATGTTGAGGTACATTTCCTCTATACCTAATTTGTTGAGAGATTATATCATGAAAGGATATTGAAAGACATACCTCTCTCTTCCACATTCTAAACCAAATTAACTGTCAACTGGAAACTTCCCCTAGCATATCCCACAAGCAATTCATTTCCGGATTCTTCAACAGTGAACCCCTATGTCCCCTAACTCAGGCCTGTTCCCCTTTTCCATCTGCTCTGATTATATAGGTCCTGCTGATCCTGCCAACATAGTGTCATCAAGATCAGTTCTTCAGGAGGCAAGTTCCTATTTTTTCAGTCCCCAGCCCTCATTTGTAAAAAAATTACCTGAGGAATTAGGACCAAAAATTTAACTAAGTCACAAGAGGTCATCTGTTCCTAACAAGGTGACTAAAATCTTTATATAACATCTGTTTTTATTTCTCATACTCCACTTGTATTACAAGGAAACATTTTCATAGAAAGAAAATGAAATAATTAAAAATTACCTTTGCTTAAGATGCACAGTATACGGTTTCTCATCTATTGGAATAATATAAGATATTTCTTCCTAGAAAATCCAGAACTGAGAGTAAGGTAAACTTAATATAAGAAGCAAAACAACAATTCTATACCAATTAATCTCCCCAACCAATGCTTAAAATAGCCTTATGAAAATGTTTCAGACTACATGTGATTTTAAATCTACAATAAAATATGAAAATTTAATATTTTTATAGACCATTTTTACTATTCCACAAAAACAAGACAATCTGAGGGCTTGCATAGGATTAGACATCTACATGTAACTGAAATGCACACTCTTAGGAAGATACCATGTGCTATTCTGTAATACCTATTTAGGTGTCAACATTGTGGTGATAATAAGATATTCTAAATTAGTGGTTATTCATCCAAGCACAAAAATTATTTAACCATTTTCTTTAAAATCCTCCTAAATGGTATTGCCTGTTTCCTATATTTTATATAGGAACACCTATATAAAATAGGCCTGTTTATATATTTTTAAGGGGAAGATTCTTGAACAAATGTTGATGTTGTTTTTTACTCTACCACTGCTATTTTTCAGTTAGAACACTGATAAGAGTAGATTGGAATATCAACAAGTCGGTGAACCTGAACGACCAAGAAAGGACACATGAAAAGCAATAGTTAGAGCATCTGTAATTAGTTAAAGCACAGAAAGTTGGAAAAGACACAAATAACAGGATCTAGAAAAAGATAAGTACTCCAGGATCTGTGAAAATAAGCAGCCAGGATAAAATTCAAACCAAAGAAGGATAAGGCAGCTGCTCAAGGATCAGCAAGTGGTCAAAAATGAAATCAGAAAGTTAACATCACTAGTTAACCCAGTGGGACGTAATGAGAGGAGGATTTCACCTTATGGTAATCTTTCCTAAAACTGAATAAACTCAGTCCAATCGTGAGAAATTATTAGACAATACCAAATTGCAGGGCATTCTACAAAATACCAATATTCTTCAAAACTGTCAAGATCATAAAAAACAAGAAGTGACTGAGAAATAGAGCAAAGGAGACTGGAGCACAAAGCAATGTAGTATCCTAGATAAGATCCTAGAACAGAGTAAGGACATCAGTGAAAAATTGATAAAATCCAAATAAAGCAGTTTAGTTATAATGTACCAATGTTAATTTCTTAGTTTTAATAAATATAATATATCAACATAATTAGAGAATTTTAACATTAGGGGAAACTAAGTGAACAGCATATGAAAATAGTCTGTAATATCTTTACATACAAATTTTCTGTAAATTAAATTTATTCTAAAATTTTAAAGGTCTATTTTTAAAAACACAGAAATAAATTGAGGAAAGAGGCAACACAAGTGTCTGGCAGATATGAGACAGAAATACCAAAGAGAAGATCCTGACACAGAAATAATAAGGTAAGATAGTTATAATATTCACAATGGTGAGAAAATAGTTCCCCAGGGAGTTAGCTGGATGAAATAACTAAACAAAGATGCAGGAGTATCTTTATGTTGTTTTTTTAGGTTTAAGGGGAAGGGAATCTGGGGATTGAACCCAAGGATATTGTACCTCTGAGCTACACCCCCAGCCCTATTTTATCTTTATTTTGAAACAGGGCTTCACTAAGGTACTGAGGCTAGCCTCAAACCTGAGATCTTCTTGTCTCAGTTTCCCAAGTACTGGGATTACAGGTGTGTGCCACTGTACCCAGCCTTTGAATTGATTTAAAGCAGACTAGATGTGCAAGTAGTTACCCTAAGTAGTTCTTGGGTAAATATTTTCTCAAAACAAAAACTTAGCAGTTAATAAGATGTTAGTGTATCAAAAATACTTCCTTTAACTGTACTTTCACACTGGGAATTAGCATGAAATACCTTTATTTGCAGGCTATACAGAGAAATTTACTGAAATCCTTTTAAAAAGTAGAGGAGTAGATCAATGAAAGCCATATCAGTTTACTGAACAATAATATTAAATTTGAGTTTTAATTTCAAGTAAATAATAGGCAAGTGATCTAATTTTAATGATGAAGAAATTCCATTACAGGAACAAAGTAAGATGATGGCTGAGTAAGACCCTCCAGAGATCATCTCCCTACAGAAACATCAACTTGAACAGCTCTTCGTGCAGTCAACTACCTCCACAAGAGCTAAGGAAACCAAGTGAGAGATAGAGTACCTGGTTTTAGCATAATAAAAACAAAAAAAGACACATTAAAGAAGGCAGGAAGGAAAGAGTTGTCTACATCACACCTTACTCAACTTCAAGCAACACAGTGTGGAGGCAGATGCCTCCTGCTCAGGGAGGGAAGGGGAATTAATCCCAGGCCTTCAACTTTAAATTACCACAGACTCATCACAAAGAAACCCCAGACTGGACAGAGACCCTCATCTCCTGATCCCATGTCACCATCTTCAGAATGAGTCTCTGAATCCCACATAAGTAGCCAAAGAGCTGCGACCACCAGCCTCAGGAAACATTTGCACAGGACAAATAAGATTCTATTTGCTGAAGGGGGTTGGGGGGAGGAGGGTAGGGAAGGGAAGTAAGCAAAAGTTTTGGGCTTAGAACTCAGTGCTGGGTCTGCCACACTGAAATTGGTGGCCAACAGGACTGTCCACCCCAACCATCTTCCATTCCAAGCAAGAAATAACACAGAGAGAGTAATTGCCCATTTGAGGGAAAAGAAGGGAGGTGGGAACCAAATTGTTGCACAGAAGCCTAGGGATGGTCTTTTCACAGTAAGGCCCAGAACCTGGCATAATCCTTCAGCATCTGCCAGAGGTCTCTGATAACTTACAAGGTCTCTTGGCCCAGGCAATGGGAGGCTGAGATTGGAGGATCCGGGTTCGTGGCGAGCCTCAGCTGCTTAGTGAGGCCCTCCACAACTTAGTGAGACCCTGTTTCAAAATAAAGAATAAAAAAAAATAGGGCTGTGGCTGTAGCTCAGAGGTAGAATTCCCCCAGGTTCCATCCCCAGCATTGCAAAAAAAAAAAAAAAAACACTGAGATTTTGTCTTACTCAAGTTAGAATGTCCATCAAAATAATAATAAATGCTGGCAAGAATGTGGGGAAAAGGAACACCTATACACTGTTTGTGGGATTATAATCAGTACAACCACCATGGAGATCAGTATGGGTGATCCTCAAAACACTAGGACTAGAACCACCCTATGACCCAGCCAAACCACTCTTCTGTGTCTTTCCAAAAGAATTAAAGTCAGAATACTGTAGTGAAATATACTCGTGTTTATAGCAGCACCATTCATAATACCCACGTAATGGAACCAACCTAGATGTCCACCAACAGATGGATGAGTGAAAAAAGGCAGCATGTATGTAACACAACATGTATGTAACACAACATGTATTTAACACAAGGAGTTTTACTCAGTCATAAGAATCATGTCATTTTCAGGAAAATAAATGGGAATTAGAGAACATCATGCTAAATGAGATAAACCAGATTCAGAGAGTCAAGGGTCATATGTCTCCTCTCACATGTGGAAGCTAGAGAGAAAATAGGAAGCAAAGGGGCTTCAGATAAATGGGGAGAGACCAGTAGAATAGTACAAGGTGACTGAGGAAGGGTGGTGGGAAGGGGGAAGAGGAGGATCAGTAAAGGAAATAGTTCAAATAAGGCTATGTCTGTATATGAAGGAACCACTACCAATCTCACTAACAGGGAGGAAGGAGAGGAAAGCGGGCTGGGATGCGGAGGGAAACACACCAAGTGAATTGTGCACATATGTTTGCATCACTCTGAACCTATGATGTATAAGTACAATGCACCAATAAAAGTATAAATATATTAATTAGGTCACCTCAAATTCTCTGCCTTTCCTCTCTCATCACAATTCCTACCCCCTTCTATAATACTCCCTATATTTTAATTTTGGCAAACATCTTTCATCCATTATCTTTATTTCTCCTTTTCTTTTTCTTTCTTTCATTTTCCTTAAATTTGATTGTCTCCCAAATAAATTTAATATACACTCATTAATTCATAATCTACTCAGCCTATATTGTGTCCCACTCCACTCTTGAAAATTAGAATGATAGTGATTGTTAGTAATTACTTTTATAGTATATGTTAAAAAAAAATGTTTTGCTCTTACATTATCATTGTCACTTACTGCATCCTTCTAAAGATGTAGGATTCCACACTTAAAATATTAATTATATGGGACAGATGTTTTGAGTTTAATATTTAATCCACAACCCAGGACCCATTATAAAGATATAACTATTAGACATAGGACTCTCACAGAAAAGGAAAGAGAAAACCAACACTACAGAGTTGTGAATCTAAGAACTCTGAAAACATGAGAAAAAGGCTGAGACAATAAATCCTCACAACTCTATGACAGTGGAAGTTATCTATGCAGGGGTTAAAAATTACCAGAAGGAAAATACCATGTTTATAGCATCACAATTCATGATAGCCAAATTATGGAACTAAGTGTCTGTCGACAAATGAATGGATAAAGAAAACGTGGTTTTAACACAATGGAGTTTTATCCTGCCATGAAGAACAAAATTATGTCACTTGCCGGAAAATGGATGGAACTAGAGAACATCAGGCTAAATGAGGTCAGCCAGTCTCAGAAAGTCAAAGGTCATATGTTTCTACTCATACATGAAAGCTAGGGAGAAAATAGCAAGCAAAAGGGACTTCTGAGGCCAGGCGTGGTGGCACATACTTGTAATCCCAGTACTTGGGAGACTGAGACAGGAGGATCGCAGGTTTGAGACAGGCCTCAGCTACTTAGGCCCTCCGCAACTTAATGAGACCCTGTTTCAAAATAAAGAGTAAAAACTAGGGCTGGGGGTGTAGCTCAGAGGTAGAATGCCCCTGGGTACCACAAAAAAAAAAAGTGTGGGGAGGACTTCAGATAAATGAAGAAAGAGACAAGTAGAATATTCAAGGAGACTGGGGAGGGATGACGTTGTGAGAGGGAAAAGGAAGACTGAGGAAGGAAACAATTCAAATAATGTTGTGTCTGTTTATGAACGTATCTCCACCAGTATCACTAACAGATACATGGAAGGAGGTGACGAAGCCGGGCGTGGTGGCGCACGCTTGTAATCCCAGCATTTGGGAGGCTGAGACCAGACGATCCGGGTTCACGGCCAGCCTCAACTACCTAGTGAGGCACTCCGCAACTTAGTGAGACTCGGTTTCAAAATAAAGAATAAAAAATAGGGCTGGGGGTATAGCTCGGAGGTAGAATGCCCCTGAGTTCAATCCCCAATACCGCAAAAAAAAAAAAAAAAAAAAAAAGGAAGGAGGTGACGAGAGCAGGGTGGGATGAGGAGGGTAATACAACAAGTGATGTGTGAATGTATGTTTGTATCACCTGGAATCTCACTGTGATGTGTAATTATAACTCTCCAATAAACAAATAAAAACTAAAGTAAAAGACAAATTTAGAAGTAGGTTAATGACGTCAAATAGACACTTGAGAGAAAAAAAAATATATATATATATGGTCAGGCTCATGGAAAATGTTTGACATCACCATTTACTGGAGAAATGCGAATTAAAGGCACAATGACATATCACTATAACCCGCACTATAATAGATTTAACTTAAAAGAGAGACAGATCTAATGTTCACAAATATGTGGAAAAACTGGACCACTCATATATTGTTGATGTGATATAAATTGGTAGAGTTATTATGGAAACAATGTGGCAATTTCTAAAAATGTTAAGCATAAACTTACCCTGTAACTAGTCAATTTTGCTTCTAAGAATCTACCCACAAGAAAGAAAAATGCATGTCCGTAGGTGAATTTTCGTAAAATAATCACTACTAATAGCCAATATCTGAAAACAACCCAAATATCCATCCACTGATAAGTGGGTAAACAAATGTGATATATCATTTATTAAGAAATAAACATTAATGACATGATAAATGCTACAAAATGGATAAATCTGAGTGAAATAAGCCTAATGAAAGGCTTACATATTATATATTTATAAGAAATGTCACAAGGGGCAAGTTTATAGAGACAAAAAACAGATCAGTGGCCGGGTGTGGTGGCGCACGCTTGTAATCCCAGCATTCGGGAGGCTGAAACCGGAGGATCCGGGTTCGCAGTCAGCCTCAGCTACCTAGTGAGGCACTCCGCAACTTAGTGAGACCCTGTTTCAAAATAAAGAATAAAAAATAGGGCTGGGTGGTATAGCTTGGAGGAAGAATGCCCCTGGGTTCCATCCCCAGTACCACACACACACACACACACACACACACACACACACACACACACAAAACCAGATCAGTGATTTCCAAGGGCTAGAGAGATATAAAAAGAGATGAACTGAAACAGGACATGAAGGAACATTTTAGTGATTTTAGTGTAATAAAAATGTTTACAACTAAGTTGTGGTAGCTGTATTTTTGTACCAATTATTGAGTTGTGCACTTATGATGAATTCTATAGTACACAAAATTATACATCAATAAAACTGTTAAAAACAAAGGGTTATCAAAAAATTGGCCGCTTATAAGTTAGGGTTGTTTAGTTGTATTTATTTTTTGTTTAATTTCCTAAGATACTTAGCACATGAACACAACAACTTCAGAGATACTTTAAACAAATTAGTGAATTAAAAAATGTATTTACTAATAAAAATAGAATGCAAGGTTTTGTATCCTGGCTGAAAACTAGTAGATTCATGAATGAATTGTGAAGGAGGAGGTTTTTGTTAAAATATATCCTTAACTTTTTTGGAGAGTATTTTTTTTTTTTCATCTGAAGTGCATTGGTGTGACTCAGATAAGACTCCTACTTTTTCTCTATTGTTTTCTCTATTTGAACTTTAAAAAATAATTTACTATGAGGAAATGACAAATGTTAAGCAAAGTAGACCATTTTAATGTATATATTTGCTTTTACCATCAAAACATTAAATTCCTTATCAGTAGTAATATTAGATGTTTATATACATATTATAATGTGATTGATGTTTTTCAAAATGATGTAATAAATTTTTAAATTTCATATAATAATTTATATCATGAAAAAATATTTCTTACATTTTCTACTTCTGATTTGTCACTTGTATTTCCTTGGATTTTCTCTGGAAATATGACATGTAGAAGTGAATTTTGAGAACCTGAAAATTTAAAAAGAAAATCAGTAACCCTGCCTTTAATTTGACTAAATATGTTTAACTTCTTTGATGAGTTTTACTTATGCAAGTGGGTGGTTCATCACTGTGTACTTCTTATAAAAACCATGAGTGCTCACATCACCAGAACATGTACTAAAATTAGAACGACACATGGAAGATAAGCATGTCACATATGCAAGGATGACATACAATTTCACAAAGTGTTACCTATTAACACAAAATAAAAATCCTTGAAAACATATTTGAAAAACAGACAAGATAGTTATGAAAACCTAAAATATACAGGGAGGAGGAATTCAACTTACACAAAATTTGCTGTTCAATAAAATAGAACAGACATCAATCAATCAATCAATCAATCAATAAAAGATATACTTCATGAACATATACCCTGAAAATAAAAAATTTGAAACAATATCTTAGAAAGCACACTGCATTTTAGGAATAACTGATAATAATCAAAACTGAGACATATTCTACTAAAATCACTCGGTTTCTATGTTAAATAATTCTACAGAAATATGACAAAAAAAGGAAAATCATATTGCACATAACAGGAGAAAAGCAAGGTGTCTTGAGTATTCAATGTTGAAAGACTGAAGAAATATATCTACAATAATCTTTAAGAAAATAACTTGCAGACCCAAGAAATTTATACCCACTAAACTATCATTCAAATATAGAAGCAAAAGACAGATATTTATAAGCAACAACTCAAGGAAAATAGTGCACATGTGCCTCTCACAAAAAGCAGACAAATTTCTCCCAATAAATATCTCAGTAGATATGATAAAAGGCTTGGTATCAAGCATTACATAAGCTTAAATACAGTTTAAAGGATGAAACAACTGAGGGAACCCTAGTTACATAATAGATGCAAATATTAAAATCTATGATGATAGAGACATAATAATATATACAATATTGGGAAGTATAGCTGAGAAAGAAAAATAACATATAAGCATACCAATTTCCTTAAATTTACTGGAGAAAGTAATAAAAATATTGCTCAGAGCTCAAAATAAGTAGTAAGCATAGAATCATGGTATAAAAATACAGAAATACTAAAATTAAAATAACCATAAACATGCAGTAAAAAGGAGAGGAAGAGGTAGGAAAAAGCAGTAAGATACTAAATGTTCTAATCACTCATTGTGAGAAATCACTAGTTACTACCTAAATAAAAGCTTACATTTATTACGTAAAACAGACTATTCCAAATTAAGAGAAGAAAGAACATACTCAGGGCACCAAGAAAATAACCCCCCCTCAAAAAGAATCTGCATTAGCTTTTATGACTGCACCAAAAATACTTGATATAAACTACTTGCAGGAGGAAAGGGTTATTTTGGCTCATGATTTCAGAAGTTTCAGTCCATGGGTGGCTGGCTCCATTACTTTGTGACTAAGTTGAAATAGAACATCATTGGGGAAGAACATGGAAGAGGAAAGCTGCTCAGCTCATGGCAACCAGAAAGTAGAGAGGGACAGAAGAAGGGGCTGAGGACAAGATGAAACCTCACTAGGTCTCTATAGTTTTTACTACCTTCCAATAGTCCATTCAAATTATTAGCCCAACAAATAGATTAATCAACTGATAAAGTTAGCACCATTGTGATCCAATCACTTTCCTAAAGTCCACCTCTGAACTTTGCCGCAGGAGGAACCAAGTCTTCAACACATGACCCTTTGGGGGATATTAGAGATTCAAATCATCACATAATCATAGATTTGTAGAGTATAAAACTTTTTACCAAGACAAAAGATTGAACTCAGAAATCATGTAAATATGAAGTACTAAAATCAAACATCTGTCATACCAATAAATTTAAGTAGAATGAAGTGACTAAAAGAAAAATTCTCACACTGCATTTATAAAATAAACAATTAGACCTGTGTACTAGTAAATGCTTGTTATAACTTGATTTTTGAGAACCTAAAATATCACTTTTTCACTTGAGAAAAGAAGTCAGGTGGTAATGGAATTTAGGTTAAATATATGAACGCAACCATGGGACTACAAATCCTTCCTATCATATTTGCCAAATTATGCCACAGTTTCTGTAAAGAGGTAAGAGTAGTAACTTGTGGAATCCACACACTGCCTCCCTCGTTCATACAATTAGGTTTGTTATGACTGAGAGGGCCAAATGGAAGCCCCTAAATACCCTCTCTACTATCACCAAAACATTATGTCAAAGTCTTTCTGAATACAGAATTAGTCCCACCATGAGAGAACTGAAATATACTAAGATGGTGATTCCTAGTATATCCCCATTTGATTTGTCAGATCTGTGCAAATGATAGATAAGAAATAAAAAAGACAATGAATTGTTTTAATTTTAATCAGGAAATGACTGTAATAAAGATATCATCTCAAATATGGTCTCTTTGCTGAAGCAAATCAGGATGGGCATTGGTCACTTTATGCAACCATCAATAGAAAAAAAAATGCTTTTTTCTTTACCCCAAAGCTAAGAATTCCAGAAACCAAGTTTGTACTTTTGCTTGGCAGTGATGGCAATATGACCTGAGGCAAAATGGCAGTTCTTTGTGCATCATATGTGTATTTGATCAAGACTCTTACATACATGGTTCTTCCCAAAGCAAATACGAACCTCAAGAAGGAACACAACATGCCCAACACCTTGGTTTGTTAAATTGCTAAGCTTATGGTAACTTTCTATATTACCAATAGGAAGCTAATATGCCATTCTGAGGACTAAATCCTAGACATCATGCCTATAAGACCTGAAGGAAGCAATACGTATATTAGATGCCTTAGTGAGAAGCAAGTGTGCAAAAGTCCTGATTAAACATATGCACACACAACACACATGAGAACAATCAATTTTTAATGATCTACTGGTTTAGAGCACATGGCTAAATATCTTCCTCCATAATAAATGACAAGAAGTATATAACGCTTAGTAGACCACTAGGGGTTTTGAAGGCAATATATATATCACCCATGGCTCTGCTGCTTTTACATTTTTACTTAATAAACCACAGTATACCAGCTATGCAAGATGCTAGAGTAAGAAAAGTCTTTTCAGTCTTTTTGGAGACATAATAATGCGTACAGTAATGTTAGAGCTGTGCAAGAGCTCTATTAAATTTCCTTTGTAGCCAGGAGAAACAATGGTAAACAAAGAGTCAATAGTAGACACGAATGTTGAATAGAACCTGTGTTAAGTCCCTTTAGGGGAATCACAGCAAAGATCTCCATGATTTTCAAACGAAGACATGCCCTCATTGGAATATGCAATAGGCCAAATGATGGTCCCCTCCAAAAGATGTGCCCATGAAGAAACTATAGGTAATCTTACTTTTATGAGGCAAAATTAAGGTAAGATCTTGAGATGACACTACCCTGGATTAGGGTGAACTTTATTTTTTTTTTTTTTTTTAATTTTTTAATTTTTATTGTAGTAATTCGTGCAATATAGCGTACATCTTTGTTAAGTACAAATTGTTAACAACATATTTGCACACAATTCTCATTTGACCCCTTCCCCGATTCCCTCCCCATTCCCGTTCC